>JACEVL010000585.1:490000-675000 GCA_020284085.1 Aporrectodea caliginosa
TTATGATTAATAAAGTGTTTACACATGTATCTATGTTTGCGTTAGATATTTAGGCAATCTCTTCGAAATCATGTTATGCAATTGAAATCTTAACTACTAGCAGAACAGACACATCACAAATCTGGGCGCCAATAGCAGCCTGTCATTGAATGACGTAATCGGCTCTTGTTATTGTTCTTCGGTTCAGTGCGCCACCGTTCTTTATCGGAGTTCTTTCGCAATGACTCACGCCTGACCTTTTTTTGTTTCTAGGTCACGGGCCGAGGCGCCGACCAATCAGCGCGGCGTCGTCACGGCAACGCGTCACGTGATCGGCGCCCTTAGGCCAGTTTCACAGGCTCGGAATTCTGAAGACAGCGATAGAGAGACAGACAGAGTGAGAGGGAATGGGATATACAGACATAGACAGGCGGGTAGAGGGACGGACAGAGTGATAGGGAATGGGACATAGAGACATAGGCAGACGGACAGAGAGACGGACGGAGACAGACGGGTGGGGTGTTGCGTAGTACGCTCGGGCGATGACACAACATTCAGAGCGGCTGACTTATAAAGAGGAAACGGTGACTTTGCGGCGAAAATTACTAATCGCACCACAGTCATAATTTTAAATACTTCTAAACACACGATCGATGTGAATTTTTACTTCTCGTTTGTAGCGATTGTTCGAAGTCTTTCTCAAAGGGATTTCTATTATTATCCGAAGAGTTTATAGATTGTATTATTAAAAGAGAAAAGGTGAAAGGCATGTGTTAACCGCGGCTTTTATCAGTTTCTTCGGTCGAACTGATAACTTGGCGAGATAAGCTATTAAGGTAAACATTCGTCAGATGTTAAAATAATATTAAAAATCAAGCGATTCGTGAAGTCTGGGAATTTTCGTCGTTGCGAAACTTTGAATAGATCGTTTAAGAACGAAAAGGATCCGTTTAAAAAGAGCTTTATAAGTCTAAATAGTGCATTAAATTGTACTTTTTTTAGTATACAACTGAGATAAAATCTTCCAACGATTATATTTGCGGCTGCTATAGCGCCGTATACGTCGAAGACACGTAGACCTGGGTTTATAGGTACAGAGACTGTCCGCTTGTCAACAGAACGTTAGACCCGCGTGTTTCCTTTTAGCCAGGAAATCTTCAATGAATTCTGTGTAAAATTGGACTTTAGACTACCTGCTGTTGATCACACATGAGGATCCTGAGTGGCCGAGTGGGTTGGTGCCCGCTCGGCGCGCCGGCGCCCCGGGTTCGTTTCCTGGTCGGGTCGGATTATCGAGATTAATTTCTCGGATCTTTGCTGCGGGTGGCTCGGTCGCATTATAAACGTGGAGTACAATACTAACACAATACAACACATCACAATACAACTGGGGCGCGGTGGTGTAGGGGTATGTTCGGTGCCTTGCAGCTGGAGGGTTGCGGGTAATCCACCTCAAGTGATCGCTAGGGACCCTGGGCAAGTCCTTCACTCGCAATTGCTCATGCGCTTCGGCGTGTGATTCAGCGTTCAGAGTAGTCGGGAGCGCCTCTGAACAGGAAATCTGGTTGGGGCGCTATAACAAGTGTTCAAATACAATACAATACACATGAACAATATGACCACCTGACTGGGAGAAGGCAAACATGTAGTATCGGGATGCGTAAGTTTTCTGGCATTTTAAGGTATGACGACACTAACCCTAACCCTAACCGACTTTCAGGACACTAACCCTGACCTTAACCGACACTCACGACGCCAGACGGTACCAGGCACACCCGATAGTACATGTTTGCCTTCTCCCAGTCAGGTGGTCATATTGTTTATATGTGATCAGTAGCAGGTAGTCTAAAGTCCAGTTTACTGAATTGTGGTTAAGTGAGCTTTCAATTTAATTTATTTATATACATTTAAAAACTATTTTATATTAATTAAATTTGTTGTATTTTTAACCATATAGTTAGCAAAAGACATTTAATCACTTTCATTTGGATTTGCATCCTGGTTGAATTTATAGTATGCAATAAACCCCAAAGTAGATTGGCATGCAAAAATTTTTTTATCTGGAGCAATATTTGTGAATTTCAGTTGAAGAATGTCGAAGCGACATTTAGAACCAGATGCAACTATGGTCAGTGGTGAAACGCCTGACGTTTCAGGGAGATACCGTGACCGAAGCGTGATCAACCGTGAAGAAAAGCTTTTGAACGGCTGCTCCAGTATCCGATGGAGAACGGATGGGCCAAGCTGTACCAGTCCACAGGGCAGTGGAAACCTCAAAAGGCCAAGGGCATTTGCCCTGCAGCGATTTGATTTCTCCCTTCTGAAAGGTGAAATGAGGATTTTATCATCCATGGTTCAAAATAATAATATTCGTTTATTCAATTCAAAATGACAAACTGCAGTATGATTACATGAAATAGTAAGAACACATGGTAACAAGTTAAAACAAGAGTCGATTTTGTAACTGTATGGCAGCCTGTTAGGTGCCGATCTGTCCTACTGCTGCTCATTTTACGATTACCCGTAGGGAGGTGGAAGGCTGAGTCAACCTTATGGGCTTGCGGTATCGAACCCGCGTCCTTCTGTTCTATGTGCCGCTATATATTACCATTCAGCCATCACCCCAAAGCTTACTAGAGTAAAATACACTAGTAATTAAAACATAAAATGTATTGGTAATTACTGATAAATAAATTTGATGATTGTTTTAAAAAAATGTCCACAGTGCAGTGATTTTTATACTGAGTATAAATAATATGTGATACAACACAATACACTGTAATGTAATAATTCCCTACTTACTAAGTTCATACGTGCACCTTCCAGCTTGTCAACAGGAAATAAATAAGAACTGTGAACAGTATGAAAGAGATAAGTTTTAGTTTAGATTGAAGGATTATTTAACGCTACCAGTAATCATTCTAATGCTAATTGAAATGACCAACTCCACTAATTAATTGGCTTATGTTTTTTAACTTTTTCTGTTCATTTACTGGGAAATAATTCTGATATTAAATTTTTTTATTGTTACACTCAATGTTAGTCAGTACCGGTATTATTAAATATAACGAATGTTAGTCAGTACCGGTATTATTAAATATAACGAATGTTAGTCAGTACCGGTATTATTAAATATAACGAATGTTAGTCAGTACCGGTATTATTAAATATAACGAATGTTAGTCAGTACCGGTATTATTAAATATAACGAATGTTAGTCAGTACCGGTATTATTAAATATAACGAATGTTAGTCAGTACCGGTATTATTAAATATAACGAATGTTAGTCAGTACCGGTATTATTAAATATAACGAATGTTAGTCAGTACCGGTATTATTAAATATAACTGCAACCCTTCAGCATTGGATTAATTAAATTCTGTCTATTTTGTGCAGATGAATCGACTGGCTTGAGCTCAAAGGTGCCGAGCACCAGCACTTCAGTTACCAGCACTTCAGTTGGTGCTGGCACAACTCAGTGCACGACTCTTTCTACCTCAACAGCACCTCCTCAGGTGGGGCCAGGTGTCGTCACGACAACGGCTTCCACGGCGCCAACAATGATCCTTCCGTTCCTCTTTCTTGGCTCACAAAATGATGCACTCTCCAAAGAATTCATCACGGTAAATATAATAGTGACGTTAACCGATTAATACTTACTACTAGTAATAAGAACAATAGTAATATTGACCTCTGGTAAAAAATTCTTTTCTTAGGAGCATTCCTATCTTGGGTAAATTTCTAATAATTATTTTGTTCTTTCATAAAATTAATTTTTTAGTAGAGGTATGGGATAATTTCTTATAGCTCCTGAAAGAGCTTTTGTACGAATGATGATTGTGATTATGGTAGCCATAATATCACGATTATAAAATTCCAATGACACCATGATGCTATTTGAATATAATAGATATTATTTATTATATAAAAGTAATAAATAATAATAATAAATAAAAACGATATATTTTCTCTGTGTGACGATTTACATTTTCACATTTTTGTTTGTTTTACTGAGTGATTTTTTGCTTCTGTCTGTGATATCGATTTCTCGTTGACTAAATCTGTGTCACATGGCCGTCATTTGGTGATAATGTGTGGTGTGCAGTATTCGACTGAGTGAATTGATTTTCTGCGCTAATCGTAGTGGTCTACTTTCTTGTGACCCAGTTTTCAGTTTTCCCAATTACCTTTGGGTCTGGGATGGTACATTTTGATGGTTGGTGCTGGTTACTTTGTCCCCTGGACTCTGCCTGTGGTTGGCTCGTTGTACACAGGTTTAGGATTCTGTTTTGAGTGAAGTCATATGGGATGGTAGATTTTTGTGAGGACGTTTGTTAATATTCCACTAAATTACATTTTTTGTTTAACCAAATCCTGCCCAGAGGTATATATACGTTTATGGTAATTAACGCCAGGGTGCGACCGTACGTTGAGTCCCATAATAAAATACGCGTATCATACGTATTTTTATCCCCGAATGTAAAATACGCGTATTATACGTAAAATACGTTGACTTAGAAACAATTTAATGTTCAATGGTGTGCCATACGAGCACTTCATAAGTTTACGCGGTGTTACGTCATTTCCGAGTCGTCAGAGTCGGACGCAAACTGAATTTGTTGATGTTTCAGAAGAATACGCGCAGTATTAGATACCTTACAGTAAACTTTGTTAAGTTTGTTTTTGGCAGCAATGCCTTGTAGTAACTTAGTTAACTATGTTGCAACGTTTCGTGTTCAATTTTACAATTATAGGGTACAACGTATTGTAACGTACGGCACGCAAAGTTTTACCGTACGCGTATTATACGTATTTTATCGTCCAAAATAAAATACGTATAATACGTACGGTCGCATCCTGATTAACGCTTTCATTTGAAATGCGTTAAATCAGGGAATGTGAAAGTTGGCAGCTTACCCTCAAATGGCAATCAGTTGCCCTGTCTGTCTGCCTGCCTGCCTGTCTGTCTGTCTGTCTATTTCTCTGTCTGTCTGTTTGTGACATTGCATCTTTGTCATCTGTGGACTGTTGATGCATTTCATATTTCTTTGGTTGTCTTTGGTTGATAAGTACTGACTTTGGTTTCACTTAAAGCATCCATTTTCTGATGGCTGATGCCTTGTGCATTTAAAAAAAGGCGCTACAGAAATCATCCTTCAATTAGACAGGCCTGCATTGGTAAGTTTGTGAATAAGAACCGTGCTCCCGTGGCAGGATCTGAAATCTGTGGGAAAACCCTTGCAATATAATTAGCCGGAAGATGTGGGAAATTCTCCGTATCATGTCATCTGTTTTGGGAAGACAGTAACTTCCTCTGATGCTGTTTAGCCTCCTCTCAGCTATGAGTGAAGACATGCAGCGTTTTAGTCTGTGTGTCTATCTCTGTCTGTTTGTCTGTCTCTCTGTTTCTGCCAATATGTGCCTGTCTGTATGTCACTGTATCTATAATTCTATATCCCTGTCTTTACCTGTCGATCTCTGTTTCCCTCTCGGTCGATCTGTCTGTCTGTCTGCCTCTTGCTGTCTGCGTATGTGTTTCAGTGTCTGTCTGTATGTGTCTCAATGTCTGCCTGTCTGTTTCTGTCTGTCTGTATGTGTCTCAGTGTCTGCCTGTATGTATGTGTCTGTATTTATGTATGTATGTGTATCAATGTTTGTCCGTCTGTCTGTCTGCCTGTGGCTGTCTTGGTCAATGGGTCTTTGTCATCTGTGAACTGTTGTTGATACATTGCATGCGTCATTCTTGGATCTTCTGTCCCGTCGGTCATCCGCCTCATCCGAATTCTATGACTCCTCTCTCTCTCACTGACTCTGTCTGTCTCTGTCTCCTTCTCTCTACCTCTCTCTCTGCCTTTCTAGTCTTTCTTTGACCCTACTCTGACTCAGAACCGTGTTTAGCGACCAGCACCGCCCCCACCCACCCTCAGCTTCCCTTCTTTCTCACTTGGCGTCTTGCCTTCCCACTGGGAACATCTGGAATCGTTGGTGGAACTATTCCACTCCCACTTGAGAGTGGATTTCTGGAATGAATTAGGTGAAAATTAGGACAAGGAGGAGAACTTTTAATGCATGCACCACTAACTGTATTTGTACAGTAATAGTAATAGTAATTGTAGTAATATAATTTAATGTAACATAATACTGACTATCAATTTTTATTACATATGAACTTTGTTAAGAGTAATTCATTATCCTACACAATCCTACAGATCAACACGCTTTTCTTGGTATGCGCGTCACCCTCTGAGCACCGTTGTCAACACGACCACTCTCTGCCTCCTTCCTGCCGTATCTCCCCTCTGAGGTTTCCTAGGGTTGTACAATTAAACTCTTTATGGCCACATGTATCCCGTTACCAAAATTAGTTTTGCTTTCTGTCGCCAGAGGCCGTCGTTTCGGGTTTCCTCCACTCAAGCGAAACAGTTTCGTAAGAAACCCTGACGGGTACTTACTGGGTACTTATGGACAACCTGTGGTCGCTTTCTACTCATATATTGATCAGTTCATTGGGTTTTAACTGAGGTCATGTGTTTCCATTCATGATTAATTTTTAGGTTTCTCACAATTTTTAATGGTCTGTTGTTCTGGGTGCTGTTGAATATTCATAATTTGGGTGCTTGTGATTGTTTAATTGTGATTTCTGCGGTTTTTGGAAATTCCGGTTCACTGAATATTTATGAATTGTGGTGCTTTACTCATGAACTCTCGTGCAGTTAAATTTGAATACTGGTTATTTTAAATATTCACAGTAGTAGTAATTTCAGTTCAATGACACTGTGTGATTACAAAGATCATTGTCGTCGCCCTCCTTCATCCAGTCTTGGGACGGGCACTACCAGAGTAGTAATGTAATGTAATGTAATTGAACATTTATATAGCGCCCCTTCAAGGTATCTACTCAGAGGCACTCTCTGCGCTATAGCCTATATGATGGTGAATGTCATTACGAAGTATACGAACCAATATGTTACATGAGCTAGCAAAACAGTGCACAGTAAGCTGAAAGAGTCACCAGAGGCAGGCCCACGCACACGTGGAACCAGCCAACGGATTCCCGTCGACAGCTGAAGATGGCATGGATGTTCAGAGTCTCTTAGCCAAGTTACGTCGATAGAGTAGAATAAATTGAGAATGCTCTTGCTCATATACCAGTCATCAAAATCATCCCAAACCACCACATGACCCCAGTTCTCTACTCACTTCATTGGCTTGCAGTCCCTCATTGCGTCCATTGCCAAATTGTATCTCTTACAACGCCTTTAAATGTCTCCACCCTGTTACATTCATCAGCATTTAACTATCCAAACGCCCAGTTGTCTACTGCAGAGGTGTCAAACCTTTTTTAGTGATGGGCCAGTTGCAGTATTTTACAGCAAGTGGCGGGCCAGGGTGCCGAAGGAACCTAAGCAAAATCATGGGTCTGGAGGGGAGGATTCGGGGAGCCTGTCCGCAGAAATGTTTTTGAAAAACTAAATCTTTAATGGTGCATTTTATCATACAAACAATCAAATTAGGCTTATAAAATCTTAATTTTTATCTTCGTTATCAGCGTCGAACATCACAGAAGTCTTTAGGCAAGGCTTAACGCTGCTGTTTTGAATTAACTCTATCGCCCTCTCTATCGCCTGTTACCTTTCAGCACTAACTGACTTGTTCTCTCTTCTGCTCTTTTTTTATCATGAAATGTAGGTTTACATATATGTTTTAAAGAAGCTGGTGAAATTAATTATTCATGTGGTGAACTGCTGAATATTCAAATGCAAGAGAATTCTCTAATTCTGATGTATATTGAAAGAATCAGAATAATATAATAATAATTACATCTTATTATTCAGTTGATATGCATGGGTATAGGTGTGTATAGCTATAGAAATGACTGTGTGGCCGGAGGGAGGATGGGTTAACCGCAGGAATTGGGAATTAATAGAGGCGCCAGTGCGTCTGGGGAGGGGACGCCGGGAGGAAGGAACACGGAAGGGAGGGTGGAAGAGGAGGGGAGGGACGGTTTGTTTTCTATCCATTCGGTGGAGAGTGTTGGGATCCTGATGGAACAGGTGTCGAACGGCGGCACGAATTGTGGGAGGAAGGAGGGAGAAGTTGCGTATGGAAACGGAGGAGGAATATTAAAGAGGGAGGGTGGAATGGGGGGGGTGCGTGGGGATGGAGGGCTGGGTGCAACCTGGAAGTGTTGTTATCTTGGAGAACGGTCAGCCGGGTCCGCTCTGTGCCAGGCTCCGTTCGTCGCTGCTGTTAGGAAACGAGAGTGGAGAGAACGGAGGAAGAGGACGAAAGGAGAGGACGAGGAGAGGGATGTGGAGGGGAGGGTTGCGTGGAACGGCGTTTTCCGTCCCACATGTGGAAATTTCCGGAATTGAGCACCGATAAGTTGGGATATTGTGTCTCGGGTCCTGCCTCGAGACTTCTTGTGATATTGACACTGTCTGTTTGTCTCTCGGCCTGTCTGTCTGTCTCTCTGTCTTTTTGTCTCTCGGTCTGTTTGTCTTTGTCTGTTTGTCTCTGTCTGTCTGTCTCTGTGTCTGTCTGCCTCTGTGTCTGTTTGTCTCTCGGTCTGTTTGTCTCTCTGTCTGTTTGTCTCTCTGTCTGTTTGTCTCTCTGTCTGTTTGTCTCTCTGGCTGTTTGTCTTTCGGTCTGTTTGTCTCTCTGTCTGTTTGTCTGTGTCTGTTTGTCTCTCTGTCTTTCTGTCTATTTGTATGTCTGTCTGTTTGTCTGTCTGTCTCCCGTGCAATACAAAGGACAGGTCCTATTTGTAGACGCAGCTTTGATAATTGTGGCGATGACGATTGCTTCAATTTGATTAATTGTCGTTGGCTTTGAAATTGTAATTTATAACCCTACAGCGCCGGTGGTTTTTGCAGAAGGCATCAACCAAAAATCAGGCCACTCGCTTGCTGTTGAATGATTGCATTGATTGAATTGATTGTTGATCGATTTTACTCTGGCGCTGATCGATACTCGTAGAACGAGAGGGACTCTATTTTTGGGACGAGGTGGTTATTTTTGGACGGCTGCAACACCTGTACAGGTGAGAGGGGAGAAGGATCAGTTGGAGCATATGCAAACAATGGTATTGTTGTTGTTGAGTGAAAGTCAACGTTCTTTGTTGGCTGATGAGAGAGACTCGTAATGATTGCTCTGAGTCATTTCCTCCTAACGTAGTGCTCAGCCACTCACTCTTTCGAAACACTGGCTGACAATGAACAGACAAAGGAGGAGGAGGAGGAGGTGGAGGAGGATATGAGTGATAAGGATCTGATGATAATGGTGATAAGAGGGAGTAGGAGTGATAAGGCGATGGGGATTTTGATAATACTGATGAGGAAGAGGAAGAGGACCGTATGAATGATAAGGATTTAATGATGATGAAGGGGTGGGAATTACGCTGAGGATAATAGGCGTAGTATTATGGCTTGATTATCTGATGACAATGATGGTAGTGATGAGGATAATGGTAATGATGATGATGTGGATCACAATGAGGATAAGACCATTATAAAGACCACGAAGGAAGACCATTCCATTCTGAAGGAAGACCATTCCATTCTGAAGGAAGACCATTCCATTCTGAAGGAAGACCATTCCATTCTGAAGGAAGACCATTTAATTCGATCATGGTCTTGTGTTGTGTGATGAGTAGTAGTTTCAGTTTAACGACACTGTGCGATAACAAAGATCATTAGCGTCGCCCTCCCTCTTTCCTCCAGCTTGGGACTGGCACTACCACAGTACGAGCAGTGGCGGAGTTCTTGTGCAATGAGTTTCTTCGAGAGGCGCAATATAATTATGCATGTACGGTTATGATGATGATGATGACGAGGAAAAGTTCGACGTCATCGGATTAGGTTTTAGAAAAGGCGCCACACGAATTCCTCCGATATGTGACGTAATTTCGCCTCGTAATCGTGTTGCGCCTGTTTTCGTTTAACCGCACAACAGTCGATTGTGGCCGGATTCCCACCGACACAAACGAATGAGTCATTCAGCTCGGCTGTTGTTGATGCCAACAACCCGGTTGCAGAGCTTGGGGGAAGTGGAATGACGGCTTCCTCCTCCTTCCATCCCCCTTTCCGGGGCCCTTTGAAGTCCGTCCGGCGGCCTTTGGAGGGAGGAAAAGGAGGGTGTGTGTTTACTCCCGCTTCGGATAGAATCGTTTCGTGGGAAAAGAACTTTACGACACCAGAGAGAGAGAGAGAGAGAGAGAGAGAGAGAGAGAGAGAGAGAGAGAGAGAGAGAGAGAGAGAGAGAGAGAGAGAGAGAGAGAGAGAGAGACGCTGTGTCCGTTCTGCTGAGTTCTGACTCATTCGTGGTGTTTTTGTTAACAAGTTCGAGCGTCGCAGAAATGCGCTATAAAACTTAGTCCACCAACCATTTGGCGGCGATGGGTACGAATAAATTACCTCCATTGTCCTCAGTCATTATCGTGTTCAATGTTCCCCTTAATGTTAGTCAAAGTTTTGTTATGTCCTCATTTTATATTATCTATGTTTCTAACTCTGTCAGGATATTGTGTATCGGCCTGAAATATTATTTGTAGCAATAGGATGCAAGAATATTTCTATGATAGTATTGTAATTGTTGTTAATTGCGTTTGTTCTTTAGGGTAATAAGATAACACACGTTCTGAATGCTAGCGCCACCTGTCCAAAGTCTCCGTTTGTCCATAATGAGAACTTCCTTCGAATTCCCGTCAACGATAGTCACACCGAACGACTCCTGCCTTTCTTCGAAGTTGTCGCCAAGTTTCTCGGTTTGTTTCTATTTCTAGTTATTTGTATTATATTTAATTAGAATAACTAGAATATATGTATGAGCTCGTGCAATATCATGTTGATGGGATTTTAAGTTATTGATAGATATAGTCAAGAAAATCACAAATTCTTTTTTCTTATACAAAAACATCAAGATTTTAATTATTTTAATTATTGTTAGTGTTGTTTAGTGTTTATTTAATACTTGTTATTTACTATTGGTTTCCATTTGTTAAATTCAATTTACTATTATTATTTATTTTTAGCAGTCATTCTTATCAGTAGTATAAAGATGCCTTGGTTTCTATTCAACCGTTAGGTGTGTGTGTGTGTGTGTATATATGTGTGTGTGTGTGTATGTGTTCGTGTGTGTGTGTGTGTGTGTGCGGGTGGTGCTGACTGTTCTTAATTAGTGTTGTTATTATTGCAGACGATTGCTCTAAGTCGAATGGCCGTGCGTTGGTTCATTGCTTGGCTGGAATCTCTCGCTCACCGACCTTCGTCATTGCCTACGTCATGCGCCACCTCCGACTTCCGCAGGACGAGGCCTACAGGTGCGCTGGTCAACAGTAGTCATGTTTAGACTCATATATGTCTTCTGGCTGCAGTAGATGATAACATGGCCTAAAATTCCTAAATCTATTCTGGCTAGGATGAAATTGAATCTCTTGTTATGCAGATTATTGTTTCATTGTTCGGGTGATTTATCTACTGGATGATTAATTACATTTTTGATTTATTGATTAGACTGACTAGTTGGTTGGTGGTTGATTGATTACTTAATTTGTTGGTTAGTTGGTTGATTGAATTATTGGTTAATTCGTTATTATTTACTATTGGTTTCAATTTGTTATTGGTTATTGTTATTTGTTATTGTAACTGGTTGATTGATTTTCTGGTTGATTGAATCCTTTGATTGATTGATTGATTGATTGATTGTTTGGCTGCTGCCCAGGTATGTCAAAATGCGACGCTCGAGCATTTCCCCGAACTTCAATTTCCTCGGCCAGTTATTGGAGTTTGAAACCATCCTCCACCAATCGTCATCATCAGTATCAAATCTCTCCATCACCAACAAAACCTCAGCAACTGTGCAACAAGCGTCACCTCGGAAACCTGCCTCTGCAGCCAGCATCCACGGTCCTCTCAGCGCCAGGTCACGGATGGTTGCCTTTGCTCAGTCACCGACTACGGCGCTTGCAAAACTCAGCTTCGAAAAACTAAGTCCATCTTCTGAGGAGCAGAAGGTCAAGGAGACAGCGGACTCTGCGGATAAAGTGGATAAATTATCGGCCTGTTCGGACAACACACCGAAATCCATGGATAAGAAAGTTCCAGATGTGGGTAAGCGATTCCACGATGCAGCCAAGTACCTCGGCGATTCGAAATTGAGGCGCGCAATCGTTTCCGAGCCAAATGAGATTGCAAGTCAGTCCTCGATTTCTCAGCACTTGGCAATGCAAGACAAATTTTTGCTCAAGCCTCAGACTGCCTCTCCGGTGAAGCTCTCGAATCCTTTGGTCACTGGGCTGGCCACTGGGAATATCCGGAAGCGTGGAAATACCGGTTCCCCGCCCAATTCGCGGCGAGTGTCGCCTCCTATTCGACCAAGCAGTATTGCGATCTCAAGTCTACAGTTTGACTTCAGCGTTTTAAAGAACGACCTTCCGTTGGAGTTCAAGGGCATTCTGCCTGATTCTTCGCCGTACAGCGTCCTGTCGTGCATGGCCGAGTCTCGTCCAAGAATTCCGGTGGCATGTCCGCGTGACCTGCTTGAGCAGGTTGAGAGTGCCTGTCGGTCGCGAAGCTTCAGCGATATTCCAGCAATGACCTCTGCTCGACCTCTGACCTGCGGTGTTGTCGGTGATGCCGTTCCTGGAGACGGTTCCGCCTTCGCGACACGAGCGTGGCACAGCGCCCTGGAGGCGCGTGCGTCCAACGGAAGCCTGTCGTCTGTTAGCAGTCATGGTTCACTGCACGGCAGTAGAGAAATGGTTCAAGTATCGTGATATGTGATGCGTGATTCAAGCGCTTACGATGCACAGCTGGTCACCTGTGACGGAACTACTTTCAAGTTTTGCATAAATCCAAAAGCTTTAAATTTAATGATGTTTTTATTAGTTTGGCATTATATGTTATTTCCTTTTCTCATCTGTCGTACAGCTGTTTAGAGAGAGAGAAAGAGACAGAGACAGAGTGGTTGCTAGAGGGCACTATATCGTTGAGGTCCGGTTAAGTTTTACAAAGTTATTTTACCATTGGGCCGAAAGTTTGGTGCTATATTAAAACCTGATACAATATGTGACAGAATTTGGAGAAACTATCGAGAGCATGAAACTGGTTCCAGTGCTTGAAAATGAGCTACATAATAATATATCTATTGACATTGTCGCTGTTGTAAATCGGTCCTCTGAGGAGGTCAAAATCTCATTCCTATGACATTGCATAGTTTATTACTAATGTCTGTTTAGATGTAGAAGGCTAAGACGCGTTTAGTCGTTGTCCCTCATCCACGTAATGCAGTTGGACAGACAATCGGTCAGTGATGCATTTTGGGTGTAGGACATTCCCCCCCGGGTTTCCCCCCAAGTTGGACTGATGAAAATAATTCTCTACTTTAATAGAAGTTGGATTGATGAAAGAAATAATTTTTCTTAAATAGAAGCTGGATTGATTAAACAAATTCTATGCTTAAATAGAAGTTTGATTGATGAACAAATTCTTTGCCGAAATAAAAGCTGGATTTAAGAAAGGAATTCGTCTTTAAAATAGAAATTGGATTGATGAAAAATAATCTTTGCTTAAATAGAAGTTGGAATGATGAAAGAAGGCCTTTTCTTCAATAGAAGTTGGATTAATAGCAGTTATCATGGACAATGGTAGAGTTACCTACTTACTGCTCGGCGGGAGGGTGGTTCCGGGAGGGGGGAAATGTCCGGGGAATTGTCAGGATACCATGCATTTTCTGCACTTATTGAAGTGAGAGGAAGAAACGAGGGCTAACAGAGACTTTACCGAGAGGGAACATCGTGTTGATCGCGCGCACAGAGGAATTTCCGTGAGGAATAGGATAGCTACTATTATTGCTATGCTGTTGTGCCTTGTGGTGATTTCTGAATCTGTTCAACTTGCGTTGTTCTGTGAATGTGTCTGGGCCGTGATGTTTTTTGGGTTTTCTGTTGATCTCCATTTTGGTGACCTGTATTTTCTTAGTTTGAGGCATGCCTTTGTGAGTGTGAATTTCGAAATGCTTGCGCTGTATGTCGTGCATGACGGTAATCTTGTCTACTTAAATTAGAGGTTAGGATGCCCTTTTCCGTGTAGTTTTTTGGGCTGAATTCGAGTTTCAGCTGTTATCAAAGCTTCTAACAGTAATACTAAATATTATGTACCCAATACTGAAACTCAGAGAACATTTTCTATGATGCATAAAGTTTTTGACAGGGTGTCGCTTTGCGTTAAATCTAACTGGAAAAAACAGCAAGATTTCATTTAAGATTTTGTTAGAAAGGCTGTAGACATTTCATATTGTAAAGTATGTGAAAAAGTTTGCTTTTTTAGGATTTTTTCTATTACTGAGTTGATTGTGCCCTATATCGACTGGCCCACATGGGTTTGACAGGTCCATTAAAATATACAAATTAAAAGGACAATTAATGTGGCTGATCGTCGTAATGGGCTGTTAATGCCACAGTTTCCTCAGATTTTGATAGTTTCACATTTTTAAAATAAAAACTACAATCGGAAATATTTTTTATGGTTTAATCTGGTGATTGATTTGTCGCTTTTGAACCCAATTAGTCGTAACCTTTGTGTATTCGTGCATTCTAATGTGTAGTAGATTCGTGAAAAGCTCAACATGGCGGAAACTAGCATTCTCTAAATTTCGACATACACAAATAAAGCTTTTTATTTGCTCTACTGTTAGTTTGTAGTCAACCACAGTTTTTATTCTCTCATCGGTGATGTCTGAGTCATTGTTTGAGGGACATCGTTTAAATAACAGAAGCTGGAATTCTGCAGTTTTGAGAGCTTGAATGCCTGACCTTGGATAAAATTATGGAAATTGCATGAGATACCTGTCCAATTCGACCGTTAGTCATTAGAAAAGTCTTCTTTGGTCGTTTTTATTTAAATTTGCCTATCGAGAGATTCGGGAATAAATGTGTAGTAAAGAAATTAAGTGTGAATAGATTTTGAGAACATTACTGGCCTGTGTTAAAATCTCTAGATTTTTGGCAACGTAGTAGGTCTACATGTATGAGAAATAGTTTCTTGATTGTGTTTGTGTTTGGCATATGCTAGTCTTCTCTTACCAAAGTCCTCTTCTATTTGTTGTGTTCCTTTTGTGTTAGATTTTTATCCAGCTGTTTCGTTTGCACTAAAATTCGTCTTCTATGTAGCTCCTTTACTCGGTGCTAAAATATTTTTTTGATCTTTCTTTTGCAGTAGTGTATTTATATAGCTGCTTTATTTTTCGTTGAGATGTTACGGCGACTCTGTTGTTTTTTGTTCAGATTTCTCTGAGCGTACTCAGTAGCATGTCAACAAGTCCAACGATGGTCATTTCTTTCATGCGACATATCATCCTTAAATTATGAGATATTTTATGAGACATTCCTTTGTAATGTTTAAAGTTTACTTTGAGAGTAAATAAACACTACCGCATGCGCCAAATAATTAATGACATCGTTCTGTTGGCGTAAGTGTAATCTGTAGTAGGGGCTCGGATTTGTATGTACTGTAGGCGTCTGCACTGTTTTATAATTTAATTAATTGAATTGCCTTTTTGATACCAAAGATTATGACTGTCTTAAGAGTTTTTGAAGATGTGCCTTTATGATGATTTATTGATAAGTAATACTCTTGAGTTTTGAATGGCAGGGTTTGGCATGACATTGAGTTCATGACTGTGGTGTTTGCATCGTATTTAAGTTAGGTAGTTGACTACATTTTTACTGTAGGGTAACATCTCGATTTATTGAAAGTGTCAAGTAATGTTGCGTTATTTTGGATGTAATAAACACAAGATTTTTTGCATTTTCGTGATTCTTGGTTTGTAATGGCTGCAAGCTTTCAACAAAGTTGATGCACTATCTAACATGACAGGCCTTTGTACATGTACAGATTAGTAGTTCGTAGTCATTTGGTTATCCTTTGACCTAAACTTTCGTGAAGATTTCTGTACACGGTCGGTGAAGTTTGAAACGTGTTGCAATGTCATGTGAATACTACGGTATGTGAGTTTGTGATTGCTATGAAACCTTTGAAGTTCGTTTCTTTATTCCTTACCATGATCTTGATACACTTTCCTCTGGAAAGAAAATTTTTCGTTGGCTGTAAGCCACGTACGTAGTTGCATGTCTGTAATGAAAGTTTGATCCATCATTTAACAAAATTCATGCGTCTTCTCAAGTCTGTCAATTTTCTAGTATGCCGTTTTACTATAGTTTTGTAATGACATTTGCAAATGGACCTTCACAAAGTTCACAGTTTTTGGAACTGATATCAAAGTTAAGCCAAATAGTTTTGGCATTTTGAATTTCACATTGTGCAATTTCCATTATGTACGTCATGTATCTGTATGCGACATCACATACGTCATTCATAATATATACTCTGCAGTTTTTAAATTAAAATATACATTTTTAAAGGAATTCGAGTTGTTTTCTTCCGCTGAAAGATCCAGTATTTAACTTAATCGTCGTCATTTTATTTGCCATAATGTCCATTCATGTTGTCCGATCTGCCACATATTTAGAAGAAGAGAAGTCCCTATGGGTTTAAAGTGTTAGCGACTTCATTTTCTTAGCCTCGGTATATGAGGGCGGTTGGCCAAATCATCCCTCACCGTTTCATCTTCCCACCGACTTGTATGGTCAGTGTACTCATAGCCGAGTTGGCTAGGGGGTGCTGGTGGGACAGAAATCTCGAACCAAATTTTCTGCCCTGCCGGGATTTGAACCCTAACCTCGTGTTTGACAGTACAGCACGCTAACCACTACACTATGGAGCACCCACATATTTAATCTAATACAAAACATTTGAGAACCAACAGTAGTTTATGAATAATCGCTAGAGGGAGGCACTTTATAGAGTAGATTTTTAGAGGTCTGGCAGTCGTCATCATTGTCGTCGTCATCATTGTCGTAGTCGTCATTTGCTGGGTCTTGAAAATTTCCCAACGCTCAGTGTGTTGAATTGGTTCCACCTTCTGACGGATACAAAAGTTAAAGGTCCTTGACTTCAGCAGTCCGTTAAGTATTTTGTCTGCCATCTAGGGATTAAGCATTGTTAATGCATTCAGTATTTAAAATTATTTAATATTTAACTGCACGTCAATTTTTTACTTTAGCATAGACAGCGAAGTGGTATTTTTACGATCTCTTGTAGTCAATACTTACGAAACGTGTGGACAAGGGTAGGTGCGTGAGCGTTTGTGAGTAATTTTTAACGGGGGAAATCTTTTTTCATCGCGAGATTTTCGCGAGATCTAAACGAACCACAGACAGGTAGACGAGAAGCCATCACGTGACTATGTTGGCTAAGACGGTAACTCAAAAGAAATCGTTGATCCCTGTTTGAGAAAGTAGGGGAGCTAATAACTGGTTTTAATCGTTAATCTTCGATGAACAGGACACCGGATCTTGGCTTCTTGTCCCCGCTTCGGATTGATGTAATCCAGTCTGGAATTAATCGGAAATTCTTCGCTCTGCCTTTGATGACTCGTTGGCTGCTGAAGCTGGTATCGCAAAGCATCTCTAATCGGGAATTTCTGTTACGATTGACGAGATGAGGTATGGTTTAAAGTTCTTTGAACATGACGTGCGAAGAATGTGAGTTATTTAGCGCATATATGGCTTCCGTGGCTTTGGATGGGGATTGAACATCGTTTGGACTGAGTGAGACAGGTGGTCGCGTGGGTATTGACGGATGGAGCAGGTGCCTGGACATGTTTCTAACGATTGTTTATTATTGTGTACAAGGTGGTAAAACCACCGCGGTAGATGGCAGAACCACTTGTCCGAGAAATGCTCCAATTTTTCTGTATTGTTTTTCCCTCACGTAGGCCTATTAGAACAGTAATAGGCCTATACACTCACCTAAAAGAGTTTATATAATTGAATCAAATAGTTTTTTTGTACCGATATGCTTGGAACGTTCGAACTTCGATTGCGCCATTTCTCTCTAGCAGTTGGACTCAGGTCTTCTCTTTTTTCGTGTACATCTCTGCCATTCTCTGGACCACCCCACTGACAAGATGCAGCACTCATGAGTAAACTGTGCCCTGCATTTATCTGTAGAGTGCTTTAAAAATTAGGAGCTTAGTCTTCGGATTCTTGGACTCCGTTTACTTAGTGCCATTGCAGACATTTTGACCTTTGACACACACACGCACACATGTATATATATATATATATATATATAAATATATTTATATATATAATATATATAAATATTTATATATATATATATACGTGTTTAGTTTGTTTACTGTTGCTTACTCTGAGATGAGACATCATTTGAAACATCTTTCTGTAGGATTCTTGTCATTCTGAAGGCTTCTAATGTAAATCAGCATATTGTTATTAGGTATTTATAGAGCAGTTTTTTTAGTTCCATTGACTAGGTCTGTATTGTTGCTGGTTAGTTGGAAGAACGTTGCAACTCCAGAGAAATCGAGACAGTTGGTCAAGTTGGAAAAGTCCACAAAGTGTGTCCAGCTTTGCCAAGGAGAATGGGAATTATGCAGTGCAGTGTAATTAATAATATAATAGAAATGTCTATCTGTCGTAGTGTCAACATTCCTGTAACGCATAGCCAGGACAACAGGATGAGTACCAACCACTTCGTTAGGGGTGATAAAACCGTGATACCAAACCTTGCACAAAGTGCGTGAATGGACGAAGGATTGGAGGTAGGGACGGAAGGAGGGAGGGAGAGAGAGAATAGATGGGCGGACAGTTGGAGGTATGGAGAGGTGGAGGTTGGAGGATGGGAGGGAGAGACAGAGGGAGAAGGAGAGGACTTGCATCAACCACATATTACATAACATTTTCAAATTGTTCTTTAACCGTCTTAGGATGCGCAAACATTTAGTATATTTATATATATGGAACGCAATGCAACTTATGTATTGTAGGCCTAATGTAGTTTTGTCTTGCTTGAGAAGGCGCTTCAATGCTTCTGCATTCTGGAAACCAGTTTTACAGTATTGCAGCTGTTGCTTGCTCTTCCATTTTGTGGAAACCCTTTGTATTATTAAATGGTGGTTCTACATAAATTAGGTAAAGTAAGCAGACCCTTGCAGAGGCTGCAACAAGTCCCAGATGATACGAAATTTCACGGTGACACGGCCCTTAACCGTTGTTACACTGAGTTTTGGCCCAGATTACACAGATTTTGGACAGTGACTACTACAGATGTGTAGATTAAAGCACAAGTTCAAATTTAAAACCTTTCAGTTATTGAGGTCCATGCCTTATGATTCACCTAGTCCAGTGCATCTAAGGCAAGACCCAGAAAACACAGTAAAGCAGTATACATAAGCAAGTGAAGAATCAACAACAAGCTCCAGATGTCATTTTCGAGGGAGGGAGGAATGGAGGGAGGCAGGGTTGGAGGGAGGGAGGGAGAGGGACGGAGGGCAGACGGTTGTAGGTTGGGAGGGAGGGAGATTAAAGCACAAATTTCATAGTACTCTTGCGACTTGAGTGAATAGTAACTTTTAGTAAGTTATATAGGGTGAAGTGTAGCTATAGATTACTTTAACTAAAGTCTATTATGTTATAGTAAGACTGGATAAGGTATTGACCATATGGTAATCCTTACATCAGACGGTTGGAAGGGGGTCAGTTAGAAGTTTAAAGTTAGAGTATGTCTTCTGAAAATGAGACAAATTTGATATTCATGTTTATTTTTGGACCAGTTTCGGATTCTGTGTTCGAGTCGTTCCTGCCATTCCAGAGCAATCTTGAATAACAGGAATCGTCTTAAGTTGCAAACAGAGCGCAGTGGTCGGTTCCCCCAAGGGCCACTACATGCATAATTAGGAGTGTATGTCCTTCTAACCCGCTGTCTCGCACCCTGCTCTCTGCTACTGGTGACGGAGGGAACCCTGAATCGAGCAAGGGGATGAGGGTATTTGTGTGGTGGCGAGAGGGTGTGGTAGCTATTCGAAGTATTTTGATTGTATCCTTCCAGATCGGATAAGAAAGGAATGAGAAGTATGCTAGACAAGGAGATGACGAAACAGTTGCAAAGACAGGCGCAGGCCTAATTACAGGCGTCCTGTGTGCGGCCGAGGACAGTAATTGCCCTCGGCAAGCTGACGAGGACAGATGGCCTGTGCTGTTGCCTCGGCTGCTATGAACGTCTGGTCCGTAATAGGGTAGTAGACGCTAGACGGACGGATGATTGGAGAGATACTGAGATACAAGCAGGCGGACAAGCTGCCTAGAACTCACAAACACAGGCAGTCCAAGGCACGTTGGCGTACATAGAAACACACACACATGTATACAAGTAGGCAGACAGAAATATGTACAGACACAAATGTGCAGAGATAGACAGACAGACAGATAGAGAGACATGGTGCAGAGGTCATTGTGGAATGGATTTATACTGATTCTAATCAACCGATAGCAGTTAGTCATTCAGCCTTCTCCCCTTCCCGACCGTATCCCTCCACCCGTACCCTCCGCGTCCACACAAGGCTGCAGCGCCTGACTTCTCCTCACGGGGAGGGGAAGACACGTACCAGCTGCTTGCATGTGACCCCGCCATGCACTTTACCCTATGACTCGCCACCTGGTGGTGACACAATGCATTGTCTCCTCATCCTCCACTTCTTTTTCCTCCTCCACCTCCTCATCTTCCTTCTCCGTACCATGCTGCTATGATTCCACCTAAGCCTGTTTCCTTCCCACATCGCTGTCCAATTTCTGTCGCCTCTTTCCGTCCTTCATCTTTCTCCTATTTTTCCTTCTTTCTCTCATCTTTCACCTCCCCTCCTCTAACTCATACTCTCCCGTCTTCCTCCTATTCCTCCTACCACTTCCTCAGATTGATAGTTGCTATTAAGACCAATGCACACCAGAGTGTGGATATGCAATTGCTTTAATAAAGAATATAATATATACTTACTTCTCTACCTTCTACCATTCTCCTAAAATCTAAATGGATAGTGTGAGTTTTAATCTGTAAGCGATATTTTAGGCTTCATTGTGCCATTTTTCTTTGTCAGTTCATTAGCTTGAGCAGTCACTCTATCCGTCAGTTTTATACTGGCTGGTTTTGGTCATTAATTCTGTGTTTATGTAATTTGCTAACTAGCGGTTAATTCCTTAAATCATAGCTTGCGTGCTTCATACAAGTCTTAATAATTATTGTGAGTTTACTTTCAGCGTCTGCTAAACCCGTTGTCATACCTTTCCGCTATGGAAAAAATTAAGTGAACTATCAAAGAGAAAGTTAAAAGTGTGACTTAGCTGTTCTCTGCGCACTCCTTTGACGAAATTTCGAAGCGACTTGCTCGTGTTATTATTTTTAGGAGCAGATGCGAGGACCAGATGGTGTTACATCGAATTCTTCCTTGGTAATAAATTATCCCCCCATTTTAAGCATCTGCTCCCAGCGCAAGACTCCGGCTGTAATGTCTTGCTGCTAGTAGGTTTCTTGGGTGATGACCTCGACGTCTGACCTGCTATGCGGCGTCTGCTGCATTCTTTTGCAAAGGAACGGTAACGTCAAGCTACATGAGTTTGTACCTAACCGAGTTATTCGTTTTTGCTAAATACACGACTTTTTCTTGAAGAATTTTTACACTAATTTTTATGGACTACGAATTTATGATAATGACGTCGGAGACAACGAAGGCACTCCTACGAATACGAATCTTCGTCGGTATGGCGCTGTATAAATTCAAATTAAATTGGCCGCATTAATTGCTTACGGCTACACTACAAATGTAGTAAATAGAGGCTTAATTATGGAAAACACAACTGACACCACACTGAATTGCACTAATTACAACTTTATTAGTTTCTTGCGTATATTTAGTTGATTTTAAAACACTGAGCGATAATAGAGGTCGTTATACATCAATGGACGATAGTTGACCGACGGGTACCCTGAAAGTTGCCGGCAGTTCTCGAAATTGGAGATCGACATACTATACTTGTTTGTTCTTTTATAGGCTACTGTAGGCGGTATATTTTTGTAAAAAAATTACAGTTGAGCGGTATTCATATTGGAATGTGAGCGGCATTGCCGGCGGATGTTGAGTGTTGGCGTGTACTGGGTCTGTCGAACGTATGGCTGTCTCTTCGTCTCTCTATGTTTTCTTCTCAGTTACTGAGCGTACATACAGTTACGAGGAGATATTCTGTGTCTTGCCATGGAGGGACAGTTTTATAAGTTGCATGGTATCTTGAATTCATGAAGTTTACAGCTTTGTTAAAAATAACTCATATTAACAATATTGCATTATGCACGTTTGTGCTCAGAGGAGGGAGAGAGAGAGAGAGAGAGAGAGAGAGAGAGAGAGAGAGAGAGAGAGAGAGAGAGAGAGAGAGAGAGAGAGAGAGAGAGAGAGAGAGAGAGAGAGAGAGAGAGAGAGAGAGAGAGAGAGAGAGAGAGAGAGAGAGAGAGAGAGAGAGAGATCCTACGTAGGGCAGGAAGCCTTTGAATTTGGTTTGGGGAATTTGAGAAAGACTGATGAGGAAATTGATGCTTGTTATCGTGTTATCGAAACGTTGCTTGTTGATTACAGCTGTAGTTGCTACAGGCAACACTGATGTTGCCACGGTGACCGATATGGATAGCACAAGTCTGACAAGTGAGCAGGAAGTTGACTCGGGAGTTGAGTCAACGAATTCAGGTGACACAATGGTCTACCTGAGAATTTCGGTTCCAGAGTTGAACTCCCAGGTGGGTTGATTGCCTTTGGTCTTTCCAAAGTTGTGATTTAGTTGTGGGAGACAGGCAAAATAAGGCATTTAATCTACCTTCAAGTGAGATAGTTCACGTAGGATAGATGCAGGTGATATCTGCTCTGTGACATTCTCCGTAATGCCCTGAACAATATTGCCTGTGTAAGTTACGTCTGTGTCAGCTTAATTACCACAGATAAACGCATTTGATTGATTGATTGATTGATTGATTGATTGATTGATTGATTAATTGATTGAGACAGGGGCTGGTGTAGTAGGTTCAGGTGCGTGCAGGTTAGAAGAGGACAATTCTGGTAAGATACGTTCATGGCGAGTTTAATTTCAAGTGGGGAATGATTTCAGTTAAAATGGTTGCCTGTTAGAAGCCAACTTTGGGATTTTGTTGACTTGAGACCTTGTTCATTGTTTGTTGTCATTAGAAATGCCTTCAGTTTCACCCGGATGACACGGTCTGGTTGGCCAAACAACAGATTCTTTCGTCTCTTGCAAAGGTACTGAAACTATTCAAAAAAGCACAATTTAATTCATGTATTATGAACATCTCATTTCTAAGAGACTGGGCACATCTTAAACCATTGCAAGAGGACTTGGATGTGTTATTATACTTCATCATGATGCTATCTGGTGGCTCTGATTGTTTGCAACTGTGTAATGAGCAAGGCTGTCAACAGACATCTGGAGTGGAGTCCGGGTATCCATCCAAAGGCGGGTAGCCAGATACCCATCCGAAGGCGGCTATCTGGCTACCCATCCAAAGGCAGGTATCTGGGTATCCATCCAAAGGCCTGTATACAGGCCGTGAATCTGCTGTTTTTAGAAATTACTTTAAAGCATATGAGCCACCAGACCTCAGCTCGGTATACCAGCACACAGCTGCTCTGGTGTCTGCCCATACAGCTGCTAACCCACTGGTACTTGGGTGTAGGCTAGCATTCGCAGCGGCACGTGGGGGAACTCAATTACCATAATATATCTTAGTTATTGATACTAATGAACATAGGTTTGGTCCCTTCATCACGTCTGGAAGTATTAATGTTGCAGCTATGACACGTTCACCTGCGTGCAACAGTCCTACCTCAATCAAACTTGGCAACACAGAAATGCATCTGAGAATTATATCAGTTATTTTTGCCTTTGCTAATAAATACCTTTATTAATGTTCCCACCTGAAATTTGCACAACCAGCTTTCAACATTGAGCTATTAATTTCATCCAGTGACAGAATGACACGGTATTTGAGTCCCAGTTCAGACTGAATGTTTGTACCAGGGATGTATTTTAGTAAGGTCTTGGTAACTCTAGTAGTGACTGACAGCTGGCCAGCAACGAGCCCACTATGGCAGTGCTTCCCAAAGTGGTGGTCCAGCGGACCGGTGCCGATCCGTGAGCCCTCAGTTGCCCGGTCAAAGTGAGTCAAGAAACTGGTGAAAATAATTGTCTCCGAATTAAGAAATGGATCCACCATATTTTTCATATAAATTAATGATTTCATAATAATTATGTCCTAACAAAATACTTATTTTACTAGCATATAAAAGGCAACAGAGTCATAGAATTGGCTAAGCATGTATTTCAATCAATTTTGATACATATTTGAAGGATTTATGTGAAAAAGACAAATAGTTAATAAATTGGGCACCGGTCCTCGTGCAGTGGGAAAATTCCTGCCGGTCCGTGACATTGAACGTTAATTCCTACCGGTCCGTGACAATGAAAAGTTTGGGAAGCACTGCACTATAGTACACACAGGACATAATCACATGCAAATAATTTATAGTTGGGTACCTGCTGAGAATGGGCTCTGGTACCCAGGCTGTATTTTACTAAATTTTGGCTCCCCAGTAATGAGTGGAAAATACTTTTTATTTCCTGTACAGATAGTTACATGTTTTATGCATATGCATTGATTGTTCTCATCATAGAAAAGTGCATTGTGTAAAATGACGTAAAATGTTTAAGGTTTTTCCATACCTAGTGTTCATGTATTTACAGAGAGGGTTTGTTGTTTTCTTATGCCATGTAGACGTTGAAGGATGGCTTCAACTATGGTCTCTTCTGTCCTCCAATGCACGGCCGAGCGGGCAAGTTCTTGGATGAGGAGCGCCCTTTAAGGGAATACCCTCTACCTGGACCCATCGGGTATCTTGAGGTAGGTACCTTAGTACCATGATATAACGTAGATTGATACCATAAGGTATGGTACCTTGATATCAAGTTGTATGGTCATTGCGACTGATAGCTGACCGAGGATCAAGGTTACAAAAGCAAAGAATAGAATAGATGTTTGCGGCTATATGGAGGGTGTTAGACGTCTGATGCCTGTTGAAAATCTTTCGATCATTCCTTGATCATAGGCAACTCGAATTTGAATCTCACAACCATTGACCTTGCCACGTTGGCCCCACCACCTCCGCCAGGTTTCAAGGATAACACATCTGCCATTATTCATTTCGATCTTGATTCGATCCAGGACTTACATTGACCTGTGATCCGTTGGTCAGTGGACAAAGATTGATCATGGCTTAGATGATATTGGGCTCTATTAGATGATATTGACCAGATGGGCTGTATTAGATGATATTAGATGATATTGGGCTGTATCTTGGAGTTGTTCGGATTGCATATTGGATTAGATTTGAATTTTGTTATGGTAAGTCACCAAGTTATCTGCTTTGAAAATTCTTCAATCATAGTTTTGTTTTATATCTTGCTCTTTTCTGTTATTATTTAGTTTTATTCTCTACCGTAGTTGTATGTAATGTGACATAAAGCATGGTTGAGCATTTTTGTAGCTGCTCAATATTTATGTTGTGATTTTGCAGTTCAAGTTCAAACGACGCATCTATAAACAGATGCAGGTTAATCCAAAGAAAATGAAACAAATTCATGTGAAGGTACGATCCATTGCTCAATCTATCCAGCCGATCTGTGTTAGATCTTTGTGTCTCCAGCTGTCAGTCATATTAACTGTCAGTCATATTAGCTATCAATCATATTAACTGTCAATCATATTGGCTGAGTCATATTAGTTTTTAGTCCATATGATTTCTAAACAGTTTTTAAATTTGTGTTTCTTTAGTTCTTGTGATTTAAAACCTCGTCACTCTTTATTTGAAATTAATGCCTTTTCCTTGCACTCCCC
The DNA here is from genome assembly GCA_020284085.1 of Aporrectodea caliginosa. NCBI lineage: Eukaryota > Metazoa > Annelida > Clitellata > Crassiclitellata > Lumbricidae > Aporrectodea > Aporrectodea caliginosa. The sequence goes on from JACEVL010000585.1 coordinate 515,843, forward strand.
ATTCCTCCTTTCCTTTAGACTTTCCTACATGTAAAGTATTCCTTTTCCTCATTTTTGTCTCTATTATTTTATTGGCATTTTCTAATCATCCTGTACATCCTCCTCTTCTAAGGCCTTCCTAATCATCTGTTGTATCGTAGACTTTTAATCCTTTCTACCCTCTGTCTTGCTCCTGTTTTCATAGGCTTTTCCTAATCATCCTTGTATATCGGACATGGATAAACCAATTGATTAGAGAGCTCATCTTTTAACATGGAGAGCATGGGTTAAAAGTTTCCTCTGAGACGGTTACTGTGTAGGGACCTTTAGCAAGTCTTTCATTCAAATGCTCCGTGTCATTGATTGATGCCTGAGCATTAGATAGTATAATAATATTTTCGTTTATTGAAACAATCGACTGGTTGACAAACCGCAACCGTAAGACATTACAGTGTACAATTATGCAATTGAAACAATTCATAAGAACACACAAATGACAGAAGACATAAATCTTAACTACTAATCAGAACAGACAGCCTGTAATACACTGGCGCTAGTACTCAGCCTGTAACAAGAGCATTTCCGCCTCTGAGACGGGCTCGAATTCGGTACCTCTAGCAAGTCTTTCATTCAAATGCCAGTGTGTTATCCAATGCGATAGTGGCCCCTAACAAACGTGTAATGATAATAATGATCTGGATCCCTAAAGGGGAAGCGGAAGAATTGGCCAGAGACCATCAGAGATGACTTGAGGTGCTGCGGATGTCGTGGGACAAGACCGGAAGACCACGGGAGAAGCTACGTTGCCCGATGTGCAGACCTGCGCTGGAAGAACTAAGAAGAGAATAATAATAAAAATGAATAATTTACATTGTGCTATTCCTTGTAGGCTAATCTGAAGCAGATGATTGATGCTGTGAGGAAGGGAGATACAAGCAAGGTCACAAAATTCACGAGCTCAGGACTTGACCCAAATTTTAATGATCGTGACACAGGAGGTTGGTTGACAAACATTTTAACCCCATTAAAGTTAACCTTGTTAACTTAATTAAGTGTAATGTGTTTAACCTAATCAAATTTAAACTTTTTAACCATATTCAATTTAAACAATTTTTGCCTAATTAAATCTAAGTGTTTTAGCCTAACGAAATTCAATTCTCATTAGATGTAACTGAGCCAATAAGTTAACTAAGTCAATTAAAATTGAGAAGTTGCTAGTATTTCATGAAGAGAAAGGATGGAGGATAATTTATTGTTCATTGTTACTTCTAAGTAACGAGGACCATAATAAATTAAGTCTAAATTTTAAATTTTAATCAGAAGTTGAAAAGCTTGAATGCATTTGTGGAGTTAGATCAGTTTGGTGTTAAAGATTAAATCGCATGAATGACTGTTGAACCGGAGAAAATTAATTAATTACTTACAATTAATTCAACACAAAATTTTTCATTCAGTTGATAAGGTCTTGCTGCTGGCTGTCGACAGAATTTCCCCTGATCTTGTTGCTGGTTCTTTGCAGAGACGCCGTTGACTTTGGCTTCTGTGATGTCACATCCTGTCGAAATGGTGATGGCGCTCGTGAGCGGAGGTGCTCACCTCGACTTTCGAAACAAGAAGGGGTTGACTCCTCTGCACACTGCAGCACAGAAGGGCAATGAAGATGCTCTGAGGGTCAGTTTGCGTTTTGAACCTTCCATTTAGTTCAGCCGATAGCTCTGAGAAGTGCCGCTAGTGGAAGCTGTCCAACAGTTTCTGGGTTCAGATTGTGCAAGTGTTTTGCATAGATTTTTCTTTTTGGTTTTGACTTGATTCATATCAGTCTTGCTTGGCAGCAAACATCAAGTAGCAAATAAGTAAATGAATAATTATAATATTATAATTTTTTTATATTATTATAATTGATTGGATGTTCTATTGGTTTGCTGATTTTGTGATTGATTGCTGCTTTATTGATTTTTATTGAAACAGCGACACTATAGAAGTTCTCAAGTTTGATAAGATTACTTTGCATCCTGTGATGCATGACTCTCTTTGCTTCAGCCAAAAATCTATGCCACGTTACTTACAATTGAGCATTTATGAGCAGCTCTTTAAATGTAGTGAGCATTTTGAGTGGTTCTTAAAAGATGCTATAGAAATGAGAAAACAATGCTGCATATATAGAGCACAAGAAAGGAAACTCGTTGCTCACCTTTGGCGCCACGCAGAATGAAGCCAAAGCCATTCTCTCCCTCTTGAAGAACAACAGTTCCTGGCAGCGAAGGCTGTTCACTGCTACGACAATACACAGCACAGGTCAACCACACTTGTTCTTAGGCGTCCTTAGCTGTTCTTATAATTTGTTAGATGTTCTTATATTTTGGTAAATATTCAGATGCATAAATTATGTCGCATGTGTGCAATTGGTGTCGTAATTTTTTGTGTTAGGTTCTACTGGATCTTGGATCATCGACCAACTATCGTGACAGTCATGGGCTGACACCATTGTACCATGCAGTCTGCAGCAATGTGGGCGCTCGCTGTGTCGAAATCCTACTCTATGAGCACGCACTACTCGGTGTTTCTGATGAGTACGGATGGACGGAAGTTCACCAGGTGAACTTTGCCATGATCTGTCTTCTGTTCTCACCATATCTTAGCACTACTTTCCATTTTCTGGTTTTGCCTTGGACTATTTGAAGTTACTTTAATAATGATTATGGCTTGACTCTGGTGTACAGTTGGTTGATGCATTGTGCATTAGACCTTGGTGCTATAGAAGTTACTAATTAATTGATATTAATACATAATCATAATTAATATACAATGTATATGTAATAATATCATAATTAATATATAATGATATTAATCATAATTCACTTTTCCATTACGTTATCTTTACCTTACCGTCTTTTGATTACTTACCTTCCCTTACCTACAAGTATACAGTTACATTTACACTTAGTTTTACCTGCCTTGACACTTATCTTATTGTACAATATTCTTGGAACACCTGTGTCTGTCTTGTCATTGGTTAAGGCATCAAAGTCTGGAAACGTTCAGCATCTGGAGCAGTTGATCTACTACGGAGCAGACATCAACCTCCGCAACTCTGGTGGAAACACTCCACTCCACGTCTGTGCCCTCAATCAACAGGTAACTATCACCTACAGGTGCTACTTCAATTAACAGGTGATTCACTCCTGTGTTAGCTTCAGGTCAGGAGCGAGAGAATCCATCTCACGTTGCTCATATTGGATTAGATTAGATTAAATGAGATGAGATTAGAGTAGATGAGGTTGGATTAGAATATCAAGGACATTGCCATGAAACAATTTTGGGGTGTGTTCCATTTCGGAGGTTACCTTTGGACATGGTCACAGAGTAAGGGTCAGTTTTGAAAAGTTTTTTTGGCAATTTTTTATTTTGGGGTGTTTGAACCAGTAAATCCTCTAAATATGCCCGTTTATTAGATGAGATTATATTAGACTAGTTTAGATAAGATTTGATCGGATTTTTTACTGTAACGTGGTAGCAAAGCCATATGAGTCTCAGATTCAATTCTAAAGATGAAATTGGTTAGATTTAGTTAAAATCTTTGCAGCAGCCATATCAGTCTTGTATTGGATCAGATAAGATAAGACAAGGTGCAGATATTTTAACTTTCTAGCAATGCCATAGAAGTCCAAACTTGGATGGTAATAGATTGGATCTTGTGTGGCGTTGTAGGAGGAATGTGCTCGCGTTCTATTGTTTCGCGGAGCAAAGAAGGACGTTCTGAATTATGCAAATCAGGATGCCTTCGATTTGGCCATCATTTCAGGCAACACTCAACTCGCTCTTATGATCAAGGATTTTGCTCCAGAGGAAGTTGGTAGGCGATCCTCTCACCCTGTTACTAGCAGCTTATGGAGTAGCAGTTTTTTTAAATAGCAGTTTATCAGATAGCCATTTATTAAGTAGGAGTTATGGACTTTTGGATTTTCATTGAGTAGCAGTTTTGATTAGTAGCATATGGATTACAGTTTATTAAGTAATACTTTATCAAGTAGCAGTGTAACAAGTAAAAGTTTATGAAATAGCAGTTTATTGAGTATCTAGTATTGATTACCAATTTATGGACTAGCATTTGATCCTGTTGTTGCTTATTGATTAGTAGTTGTTTTACTTGACAGTTTTATATAGAGCAGTTTCTTATGTTGCAGTTTATTATACAATAGTTTACTGATGAACAGTTTATGTTGTAGTAGCATCTGGAGTATCAGTTTAAGGTAATGTGTAAGCAGTAAATCAGTGTAATGAGTAGCATTTTGGTGTAGGCTGTATATGTTACATTACATTTATGAGTGATTTGTCCTTGTCATTCAGTTCCATACAAGGACTTTCCAACATACAGCGCAAAACGACGATCTCGCATCCCTGCGTCAACTTTCAGCACCCTTCAGCGAAGTCGCAGTAACCCCCAGCTTCACCTTCGACCGTTTGAGGTCAGCACGTTAGATGGCAGTCGGGAACTGTCTGAAGAGGGCGCTTTTGGAGCGGGGACGATCAATGAGCGAAGGCCAAACAGGAGGAGGACAGAACTCGCTTTTGTCTCGGAGTTTATGACTCAGGCGCCCTTCCTGGCAAACATACCCAGGTCGCTGAGCATGTCAAGTTCGGGGTCGGGTCAAGGTAGGTCATGAATTCTGCGCAGAGGGTCGGGTGATAGAGTGGGGTAGAGTGTTAGAACACACTGTCTTGGTGAGGTTAGACTAGATTTTGGTGGGTTTCGAAAATATTTTGGAGGCATTTATAAGTATACATGTTATTTTAGTGGGGTAGTGTAGGTTTATAGTGGGAACTTAGAGGGTTAGATAATATTTCTTGGTGGGGTTAGGGTAGGGCTATTGTGAAGTTTGGGTTGGGAACAACAAATCTCTGTGGTGCAATTGGGGTAGGGGTATTGTTTAGAAGTGGTAGAGCTGATGTAGGGTTATGGTGGGAGTTTAGAAGGTGTAGCGTTATGGACAGGGTTAGGAATAAAATATTGTCTTTGGTGGGTCCTGATGCATAACATGTAAAGGTGCTACATAATTGTTTTCTTTGTTTTGAAGTCGAAGAAGTCGATCTCGCGCTGCAGCCAAAGTCACCATCTTTATCACTCACTGAAAAGTTAGTGTCTCTGTTCTTATTGGCCCTTTGTTCTTGTTATGCTTCTTCTTTGATCTTGTTCTTGTTTCTTTGCCAGTGTTTTATTTAATTTTCTCATGCAGAAGGCAGTTAAACATGTCTTAAATGTACGAGAACAGCATAGAATGGCTAACAAGTGCTTAGAATGTTTAAGAACAGCTAAGAACATATAAACGTTTTAGAACATCTAAGAACAGCTAAGAACATCTAAACGTTTTAGAACATCAAACATCTAAGAACAACTAAGAACATTTAAACGTTTTAGAACATCAAACATCCAAGAACATCTAACAAACTATAAGAACAGCTAAGGAAGTGTAAGAACAAAAGAGTGTGGTTGACCTGTGCTGTGTATTGTCTTAACAGTGAACAGCCTTCGCTGCCAAGAACTGTTGTTCTTCAAGAGGGAGAGAACGGTTTTGGCTTCATTCTGCGTGGCGCCAAAGGTGAGCAACGAGTTTCCTTTCTTGTGCGATGTATATGCAGCATTGTTTTCTTCAGTTGAATATCCAGTTATGGAACAATGTTGAAATTTATGGTTAACATGTTGTATAATATAATGATTATGATGGCAATTATAATAATGATAATATAAATAACAATAATAGTAATAATATTAAGAATGACAATAATGATACTCATTTTTACTAAACAATGACAATATAACTTTATTTTTAGCCTTAGATAAATTTGAAAAAGAGATCAATTATACGTTTTAATTAGCTTAGGTAGTTGGGCAATCAAAGTCGTTTTATATAGCACAATAGTTTAAATGAGCGTGTATGTAGAGCCTTTATGTAGGACTGTTTTGGACTGTGCTTCTGTTTTCTGTGTCAGCCCCGGACTCTGGTGTGATCCACCTGGACTTTGTTCCAATGCCACTCCTTCCAGCGCTTCAGTACTTTGAACAAGTCGAACGGAACAGTCCGGCAGATGGCGCCGGTATCCAGCCAGGAGACTTCCTACTTGAGGTCAGTATCAGAGGAGGAGGAGGAGGAGAGGAGGAGGAGGAGGAGGTTAGAGTAAGACGAGAAACTTAAGGTGCTACCTAAATGGGTTCACACTGGATGGTAGAAGTGCTACATAAATGGGTGTTCATGCGGTGTCTCGTGAGCATTTAGCTGTTGTCTAGCTGTGAGCATTTGGCTGTTGTCTGGTCATGAGCATTTAGCCTAGCCATGAAATCAAAATGGAAAAGTTGCTGTTGCACTGTTACCATGTAATGGAAGGGTAAGATACGGTGGATTCAGCAGGATAGGGCACGATTGAATGGGTCACGACAGAGTAGCATATGGTAGGGTAAGATAGAGTAGGCAGTGAGTAAAGTAAAGCAGTGGTAGGGTTAAGTAAGAGAAGGTAGGGTAGAATATTGTATTGTATTGTATTTGAACACTTGTTATAGCGCTCCTACCAGATTCCCATTCAGAGGCGCTCCCGACTACTGCGCGGACGCTATCGGAGTTTGAGCGCATGAGCAATTGCGAGTGAAGGACTTGCCCAGGGTAGGCGACTTTGAGGTGGTTCGAACCCGCAACCCTCCAGCTGCAAGGCACCAAACATACCCCTAAACCACCGCGCCCCAGTTGTATTGTAATGTGTTGTATTGTATTGTATTGTACTCCACGTTTATATTGCGACGAGAGCCACCCGCAGTAAAGAGAGTAATCTCTGATAAACCGACCGACCGGGATCGAACCCGGGGTGCCGGCGTGGAGAGCGGGCTACCAACCCACTCGGCCACTCAGGATCCTTGAATATGCTATGGTAATGTAAGTGAAGGGTTGGAAGGGTCGAGTATAGTAAAATTAGGTAGGGAAAGGTAGAGTAGATCAATCAATCAATCAATCAATCAAAAGCTGATTACTGGTAAGCAGAGTAGGGTAGGACATGTACAGGAGCAACTACCTTAAATTACCCTTTATATCCAGTGCTGATCCTCCCATAATGCAGCATATACCTTAAGCTTTTAGTTACTTTAGAACTTACCATATCTTACCTTGTGTTTACAGGTGAATGGTTTTGACGTCCGAGCCGCGTCGCATGACTACACTGTGCGACTGATCAAAGAGTCAGACATGAACTTGACTCTGACGATCCTGACTTTGCACATGACACCAACTCTGACGCTGTCTAGAGTCAGAGCAAAGTCACAGAGTGAGTGCGACTTTTGAAGTGCGATGTGGCTTGGTTTCTTTGGTTTATTGAGTTTTTGTTTTGTAAAATTAAGATTTCGGTTCTTTGGGCTTCAGTTGCATGATCTGAGGTTTTGAAACGTGTGTTGCAGTGGTTATAGGGGTTGAATTATGGTATACGGTAAATTAGGGTATGGTGATCTAAATGAGATATTCTAAAGTAAGGTAGGGTATGGTGGAGAAATTAAAATTTAAGGTATTTTTAATTTTTATGTAAATTAATGGAAGGTATGGTATTGTAAATTATATCAAGGTAATTTAAATTAAAACAAGGTAAGGTAGGCCTAAATTAAGATAGGGTAATTAAATTAAGGTACGGTATAATGAGGTAATTAGTTATTTACTGCAAGGCTGTTGTGTCTTTTGATGCATGATATGTGTTTAATTTGTTTATTAGTCTGTTACAGGTAATTGGTTAATTAGTTAACAGGTGAATCTCCTTAGAAAAAAATGTTACCTTGGGGCCTTGCAGTAGCCAAGGTATATTTAAATTTCTGATAATTTTTTAACAGACATATTTTGTGAGAATTTCTTACGTTACAAAACGTGTGATAAGGAGATTTGCCTGTTGCTTTGTCAATGTTTGGGTTTGGTTTGATGCATGTTTGGTGTTTGTTAGCTGACCATTTGGATTGCGGTTCGATTTGTTCTGCATGTTACATGTTTGTGGTTGTTTCCTCATGTGGCTATTTTTAGCAGCAGCGGAAATTCTTGATGGCCTGTCTGTCCGAAGGAGAAATTCCTTTGATAGTGTGAGGCGGTCTGGGTTGGCAGAATTAGGTAATGTCTTGATCTATGATTGGCTGCTTTTAACTAGGTCAAGCTCTGCAATTGGCCAATTGTAACCAAGTAATGCTGTGCAATTGGCTGATTTTAACTAGGTCAGGCTCTGCAATTGTCTGAATTTAACTAAGTCAGGCTGTGCAACTGGCTGACGTATTGATATAATAAAAAGTGGTGCATTTTACAAATCATGTCTAGAAAAGCATCAAAATTATTGTTAGTTTGTTAAATCAAAAACTCTGAAATCTAAGACTTTAATCTACTAATTGTGGTTATTAACATTTTTATTACCGGTACTATTTTTTTCTGACATGTTTACTAAGATTATTACTCTGGTTAGTTGCTGTATAACAACACTTTCATAACAAAGATGATTAGCATCACCCTCCTCCTTTCTCCAGTCTTGGGACTGGCACTGCCAGAGTACGAGCAGTGGCGGAGTGTACTTTTGCAAGTTTTTACAGGAGATAGAAATGTTCCATTAGCTTTAAAAGGTTTCATAGAATAGAAGTAGTTTTATCAGTATTTAATATCGTATAATTTTAATAATAATTGTAATTATTATTATTCATTTTCTTATATTTTACTAACTGCAGAAAACTTGGATCGGCTCCTTCTGCAGTACGAGAGATCGGATGTGTCTGATCGTACCAGTATTCGTGGATCGTGCAACGAAAGCCTCAGTTCAGGAGAGAGTGCCACTGATCAGAGCAGCAAGATTGCTTCGATTCGATCCGTCCACGGCAAGAGAATGGCCCCTGCTATTCCACAGCCAGAGCACTGGCCGGACAATGGAACAGCCGAATCGAGCGGCATGTTGAAAGCGAGAAGCGCTCAGTGTTTGGCCTGGTCTGCAATCGACGAACCGGAACAGTTCGGCGCACCGAACCAGGTTGGCACATCACACCTGTCACTTGGTAACCATGGCAATGGTACTTGGTTGCCTAGCGAACAGTTCCATGTTAGAAACGAGAAGCGGGATTATTCTTCGCTTGCGCCAAGAAACCGTCCACCCCTTCCGCCTGGTAGGGCACCGAAAACGCCCCCCGTAACTACCGAAGCATGTCTGAATTCATCAGATATGTCTGGTGTGGCATCCTACCATATCATGCACAGCTTTTCCGTTGCGACCGAAAAGATGACGATGGAAAGAGTGGAAAAGATGGGACCAGTGGAAACCAGGGAGATGGAAAATGATTTGAAGTCACAGTTCAATGATCAGCACTCTCCTCCAACTATCCGATACAATAACGGAAACTCTGAGGATGCGGGAAAATTTAAAGTTCCACCTCCGCCACCTCCTCTTCAGCCTCCAAAATCTCTTGCAACGCAGAATTCAGCAGGAAGTTCAAGTGTGAAGGTCCGACCCGCAGTGCCACGGAGGAAGTCACATCTATCGATGACACCTGACACACAGGAAGCAGTCTCCACAAAACCACTGCCAGCTGAGACCTCTTCCAACTCGGTTGACTTTCTGACTCTCGCGGAAACTGCTCGACTCCAATTCCTCCATCGAAAGTCAGGCGACTCGAGTTGCATGACGGTTGACGTCAAAGAGTCTGAGGAGTCCAGTTTACGTGAAAACCGATTTCAACCGGTTGTGGGCAGCCGCAACAATGGCTCTGCAGGGTTTAATGAGAACCCAGCGAAGGGGATGTCATCCGAGAAACCAGGATCCAATAAGAAGTCGACTGAGGCGTTGAGCTTCCAGGAGGAGCTGAAAAACTCTTTGAGTCAACGGTGCCAGTTTGGTGCCAGACCAACAATAACAGGTGGCTTTGCAAATGATTTTCCTATAAGGCGATTCGCTGCCGTTTCTTGTGAGCCAGTCTCCGGAGCACAGCAGAGATGTATTGAGCAAAACAATGATGATCGGAGCAACTCTGTCAACCGTGATAGAACTACGGGTAGTCTGAAACCACGAGAGCATGACGATGATGCCTCTTGTAGAACCCGGATTCTCAGACGATCTAATCTCTCTAATCATTCCACCTCCACCTGTCTTCTCCAGCAATCCAGTCGATGATGCCTGTTCAAAATCTTTCGATCATTCCTCGATCTTAGGCAGCTCGAATTTGAATCTCACTAGCATTGACCTCGCCATGTTGGCCCCACCACCTCCGCCAGGTTTCGAGGATAACACACCTGCCGTTATTCACAAGATCGAAAGCGATCAGCAGATCAAACGTGCATTTCGATCTTGTGATTCGATCCAGGACTTGCATCGACCTGTGGTCAGTTGGTCGGTGGACGAAGTTCGATCGTGGCTTGGGAGCATCCAAATGACTGAGCATGTTGAAAGCTTTGAGCGAGATCAAGTCGACGGCTCGCGTTTGGCTCGACTTGGGCGAAATGAACTCATAACGCTCGGGGTCACACAGGTTGGACAGCGAATGGCGATCGAAAGGGCAATAAAGAAAGCGATCATGTTGAATCCGTAGGGGTTTTTGTATGAGGTGTAGCAAGATTGAATGAGTGATCATGTTAAATTGTGCATTGAGCACTGAATTATGATAGAAAATGGATCAAAGAATGATCGAATGCATAAAAGCGATCACGTTGAATGTCTTTGGGTTTTAAGCGAATGAACAAGTAATAAGTAACAGAGCATGAGATCATGTGACAAGAAGTAAATTTTGATCGAAAGTAGATCCAAGTGCGATCATGTTGAATAGATCTGTGTAAAGTGTATTTTCAGTGAGTGAATGATCAATGGAGTGATAATGTTGAATTAATGGTTGTGTCTGATTTTGAAGTTGGACTTGGTTTGGAGCTTGCCTTGCAATGTATTCACCGACCCTAAACTGTGGTCAGGTGAAAATACGGTTTGATTGATTTGACAACTTAAACATGTTTTGTTTTATTTTATGACAATTACTGCAGAATTTTGTCAGTTTTGAATGTTTTATGTCACGTTTTAGTTTTGCCTATTGTATGTTTTTACGTCGGGTTTGTGGGTTCAAAGCTTTTGCATTTTGTTCAGTTGGTTGTGAGCAATTTCCTATGTCTGGTCAGTGAATCTGAGATTTCATTTGCCTTTGTAGATCTTGCCAATGTGTTTTGAGTTTTATAAACGTATTTTATGGTGTTCTGAAAATAGTCATTATGTTTTTGTGTTTGAGTCGACCTTGAGTCAAGTAATTTTTGCTCTGAGCAGACTATTCAGAAAATTGTCTAAAATATTTCTGCTGTTAATTTTTTATTTAATTTTGTCTGGTGCTATGTCAAATGAAATTAACTCGCAGGATTTTAATCCGTCCTCAAACTGACATTACTCAATGATTTAGATGTGGTAAATTACGGTAATTATGAATTAGATGGGTTACTTTGGTCTATTGCTTTATCTTTTAAGCTACACTGCCAGTAACTGCATTTTGCCAACTGTTTTTCAGTCTAGATCTTGAGTTTGAAATATTTATTTTTATTTGATTAATATAATTATTTCATTATTTTGATTAGGCTGTGATTATTTAAGTTTTCATTATTGTTGTCATCATAGATACTAGACATTTAATAAAGGCATAATAATAAAACAATATTTATTAATTTTATTGTTATTATTGTTTATCAAAGGTATTATTTAGCTCCTTAGGAGCGAAGCCATTAGGTTAGATTATTATTATGATTATTATTATTGTGCTATTTATGATTAATTTTATGCATATTCTTGTCATCAATGTTGCTATATTGATCATCATAGAAGTTTGTAATCATCATAATCAGTTTGTCTTAATTATCTCTGGCATCAGTATTTTCTTCATCATCATCACTTGTAGTTATAGCAGTAGCTATCATCATCATCATCACTGCTATCTTTTTTGTTTCAAAGCAAGAACAAATCTTTATTCGTTTTTAAGAACTGTTTTTTTCCTTTGAAAGTTTTTTCTTACATTTTTGTATTCAGATCTGAGTTTGTGAGTTGGTTGCACAACAGTTTCTCACTGATGCATATCGTTTCCTTATTTACGCTGTTTACATATTTATGATGTTACATCTTTACGTTGTATGTGTAAACAAATGTAATTTAGATACTTCCGCATATGCTTACTGTTTTCTCATGTTAGTCATCCTCGTTTAGCCACCCTGATTTAGCCATTGTAATAATTTCCTTAAATGAAGTCAATTAGTTGCAACAATTACGTATTTGTTACTAAATTAATCTCGACATATATGTTCAATGTATTTAATGATAGTAATAGTAACGTTGGACAATATTTGATGAGATTGGCAATTAGACCTCTTGTATATTTTTCTGAAAATCTCCGAATATGAGTTTGTTTTTGATCGATTGATCGAAAAATTGATTTATCGTTCGATTCTTTGAGTTTTTCGGATGTTTGATTTTTAATAAAGAGCTACTCCGTTTAACAATCTCTGTTGTTTTAATGGAAAGACACATACACAGACAGGCAGACAGAGACAGACGGACACGAACAGACGGTTACCATGACAACGATGTGACGCGCAACGAAAACCAGTCGTTGTCTTGGATGCTGCTGAAATTCTTCTGTGAACATTTCCCGTCTGCTGGGCAGCGCCAGCCTTGTTTGTATTCCAGTCCTTTTAAAGTCTCCATCTCTGTCCACCTCCCTCCGTCATCCTTCCTCCATCGCCACATCTCTTGTTATTTTCCAGCATTCGTCTGACCTGAGCGTGTTTTAACATGGATGGTCGCATGCATCTTTCATTATTGTCGTAGTTGGATATAAGATTTTACGCTTATTATTTTCAACGACAATTCGATCGAAATCGATGCCTGAGCCCTGAGAACAGATTTTGTTAAGACCAATACACCGTTGTGACGGGGTCAGCCCGAAACCCGAATCCCCGAAAACGCTGAAAGCAGACAAAAGCCCGATTTCCCGAAAACAGTTTTATAGAAAGCGGCCGAGCTATTCAGGGTTAAATTGTAAACATGACAAAGACCTAGAGCGGCCTTGATGTATACGATATACGGGTTATTCAAATACGTATTAAATACGTATTTGAATATAATTAACAAATTTTGTTAATTATATTCATTTGGGTCGGACTAAGAAAATCAATTTCGGGGATCCGGCCGAAATTCCTTTCGGGGATTCGGCCCGCACCATGCAGGTCGCCATTCCTTGCGATTTATATAAGTATAGGGTAACTTGGGGTTGCATGGACCCTGGGGCTATATGGACCATGGTGAGTTACAAACTAACGTAGGTAGTCACTGGCTTTTAAATAAGTTTGTCTCTATTGGATGTTCTAATTTACAATAATACTCTATGTTTTGTGCGTACCAGATGTTGTTACTGATGTCGTTTGTCCGATCTACGATATCACGTATAAAGTTCGTCAGCTACTATTTGTTACTGAAATTTATCACTCAAAATAAAGATTAGTTGCAAACGTCGGATAAATATAACCAATATATCATTTTTTCGTTGAAATGTCGCGCTTTTGAAGATTATACATTGTCATGCAACGTGCACGATAATATATTGCTTAGCTGTGGCGGCAGTCGTGGCCCCTGTTTGGGGCTGTATGGACCCACTGTGAAGGGGCTGCATGGACCACGGTCCATGCAACCCTATAGCATTGACACACTGTGAAGGGGCTGTATGGACCACGGTCCATGCAACCCCATAGAGCCTATCTCAATTGAATTCTATCCTGTTTGAATACAATAGCGATTGAATCTATTTGTATTAAGCCCTATTAGGTCTGTATTATTATTATTATTGTTAATATTATTATTATCATTATTATTATTATTATTATAATAATTATTATAATTATTATTTTAATAATAATTATTATTATTATCATCATCATAATCATGGATTCAGTGCCAAATATAATACCCCTTTTAGGTGTGTCCATACAGCCCCGACATGGGGCAATATGGACCTTTTTTTAGGTTTTATTTTTTTATATATTGTGAAATAAAATTATGTTAATTGTTCACAAACAATTCTTTTTTATGTCGTTATGATGAAAGTGTTTGGATGCAATTTAATTGGACTGTAAGGATGCTCAATTTTGCTTAGAAAGTCTCATTTAAGTTAAGGGGTCCATATTACCCCATGTTACCCTATAGGGCCTATATAATTATATTCGTTTAATTGAGAAAACAATCTGACAAAAACGCAGAAATGCTAACATGAGTGATAATGGATAATTAAAGTTCATTAGAAGATTTTAGAATAAACTAGTAAATATTTTTATATAATGATCTGGGAATAAATTGAGAGTTGTCCTTGGGTAGGAGAATATGGTTGTGTGCTCTAGGTCTTAATTGGTGAGTCTTAATTTACTCAGCTTCTGCTCTCGCTTTCGTCCAAGAGGAAACCGATAAAATTTAATTTCTTCATCGTTTCTATCATTCTATGTCTGTTCGTACAATCTTTCACACAAGTCGACGGCATTTTAAAATTTGTTTTGACTTACGTAAACATTCTCACGTGATCCAGAGAAAACGCTCCTATTGGAGTAGGCTACACTCCAGTCTCCAAATCGTATCCCTAGAATTATAAGGCTCTATGTCCACTTTTAAAAAATCAACCTAACGCTATATCCGGTACCGGGATGACAGAGACTATGTCCTGAATAGTCTAGCTTAACTGGAGACGCTTTCAAACAGACAGACAGACGGACAAACAGACAGACGGACAAATAGACAGTCAGACAGACAGATACTTTAGAAGGACTGGAATATAGACAGACAGACAGGCAGACAGACAGGCAGTCGAAAAATGACAGACAAATGGACACACAGCTTCCCCTTTGCACGAATTCGACACGGGAATGACATGTTCCTCAATACGGAAACAGATGTCATGACTTTCAGAGGAATCCTGAATGGCATATATGCATGAGAGGGTCTTCGCGCGGGAATCTCCCCTCAGCGGGGATTCTCCCCTCAGCCTTACGTCAATAATTATATACTTTGCACCCTGCTCGAGTGAACACATCAAATCCCTGAATCGTGACCGATGTTTAGGGACTTTCCGCGGTACTAAGATTAGCATCGAGGGCTGAAAGGGTCCTTGAAGGTCTGTGATTCTATAGGTAGGCCTATGCATGTGTGTTTAATATACGAGTGAAGAATTCGTGCCCTTCCTGATTCATATAGGGCAAATATATGTTAGCTGTAGGCCTACATGTTGCAAGTTTAACCTACAGCCAATAAGATCGCTTCTGCCTTTCATAAGAAGCTTTCAGTTGGTCGCAACTTTAAGTGTCTTCGTTTATTATGCAAAACAGGTTGACACACCGCAACCTAGGACATTAAGACAGAGTAGGCCTACTATGCTGTGAGAGCTGGAATGAGTAATCAGTGTTGGTTAATCGTTAGCTTTGAGGACTCAGTAAATATGTTTGAAAAGAACCATTGAGGCAAAAATTCCTATCAGTCTTTGCACGGAAGACCAAAGTGCGCTCGTGTCCTAAAGCAAATAAACAATGCTGCAAAAGTTACAGTGTAATTTGTTTCATTATTTTGGGTCGATTTGAAGATTTGGTTTCCCAAAGCGCGAAGAAGTCGTCTGAATATTATATTGAAATGAAAGTACAACTCTTCCTGATTGTTTGCTTCGCTGTTACTGGATCAGGTTAGATCTCATGAATATGATGATAGCCTATAGGCCTATAGGCAAGGTTAATCGTAATCGTAACCTCCGAAATTCTAAAGCAGAGGTTCTCAATCTTTTCTATGCCTCGCATCCCTGGAAAATGTTTGACCAATGTTCGCACCCCTACAAAAGTAGTAGGCCTATCTACATTTTGAAGACTTATAAGCTTACACGAAATTGTTACTACTGAAAAATTGTGCTTTACAAGCCTTAGGCTAGTCTTGCAGGCTTACAATGTTAGGCCTACATGGAAATTATCTTCTTGATTACGGTCTTACCCATACTTATCCTATGACAGCTAAACAATTTATAATGTATTATCAATGCATTCTTATAATTCGTACCTACCTCTTTGTCGCACCCCTGAAATGACACGTCGCACCTTCTGGGAGTGCGCGCACCACAGTTTGGGAACCTCTGTTCTAAAGAGTCACTTGAAAGCTAAGCGCAGGGCACCAGCTTAGGCTACTAACACGAGTCCTGGTTAAGAAATTTTACAGTATGATTAGATATTATATTTTTAAATTAAGGCAAATTGAGGCATATTCGTGGAAGGTAAAAAATGTAAAGCATACGACAATTTCAGGCAATAAGTAAGTATGTGGGCATTCTTATAGCGTAGCGCCTTTAAAGAAACTTTTCGTTTGTCTGACTGCTGCTAGAGTTCTAGAATGATGATAAATTTCGTCCTTGACGAATGATGTTCGTGTTAGTCATGTAGGCTATACATGGAGACGGCCAACACTGGCAGTCTCACGCAGACACGTAGAGATCGAACAACGAAACTTGCAATGTGCTTTGTTTTTGCAGGACAGTTCGAGATCTCGATGCGGCGGCATCATTCGAGCACGCGTAGAGGTAGTTCGAGAACTTCCTCTTCTCCTACCTCTACTTCTGTTTCTACTTCTCGTTCGAGTTCTTCATCTTCTACTTCCACTAGGTCTACTTCTGTTTCTACTTCTCGTTGGAGTTCTTCCTCTTCTCCTACCTCTACTTCTGTTTCTACTTCTCGTTCGAGCAGTTTCTCTTTTCCTACCTCTACTTCTCTGTCTAGTCTTCCTTCTGTGTCCGATCTCTCCACACCGATTTCTGCGACGTCATCATCGACCAGCCAATACTCCAACGTCTCCGCATCATCGACATCCTCTACTGAAAATCTGGCGAGTGGAACTGGCGGAAGAAACTTGACTGCAGGTACAGTTTAAAAATTACTTTCATGCGACATGTTCCGATTTCTACACAGATTCAGCAGTAGGTCCTAGGCCTAAGTGCTGCTCAGTCTGTGTTGGGGTCTGGTATTAAGTAAGTAAGCAAGTATAACCTTCTATGGGGGACTCTGTGAGCAGTTTTTTTAAGCGGCGATAGGCGTCGCCAGTATGTGATGTGGTCTAAGCAGTACTTCCGTAAAGTCACTTTAGCGTAAATAAACCATAGACATCATATATTAAATGTAAGATGTATATGAAATAAACCTACCGCACAACAGAGCACACAATGTTACCTAGAGTAGCCAAACGACATCCCATCCTGGCGCCACCTATAGCAGCCATTTTTACAGAGTCCCCCATTGATGCAAGACAGTCGCTCATGTCTTACAGAATAGGGCCTAGACAGTTTATGTAAAACATAGGCGTAACTTTCTATTGTGACGGTGGTGTCCGGTCACCACCACTTTTAAAAGTGGTGGTGATAGTCACCACCACTTTTTGATCCTGCAATTAAATATATTTTTTTAACATGAAAGCATTTGGCTGTCTACCGTCAATGCTACTCATGCATACTTAACATCACAATGGCGGCAATGCTGATAGAGGCCTTCACAGTACGTCCACACTACCTTACTTACATATGTTTCGTTTCATAATTTGGTTAGGCCTACATCATCACTTTTGTTTCTTATAAAAGGTCAAATTATCAAATTCATATGCAAAAATGAATCGAATGATTCGATTCATTTTAAAGAGACTGCGAAAGGTTATAATTGTGAAGGCAATATTATCATGTTTCGGTGGTAGGGTGTAAGCTCTAACTGCAGTCTATGGTAATTTCGCGAGTAAACCCGTAGTTTTGGCTGGTAAATTATTTTATATTGTCAATTTAAAATGGAAGCTGGATCGATAAAAATAATTTTTTGGCCTAAATGGGAGTTGGATTGATGAAAATAATTCTTTGTTTCAATGAAAGCTGGATCGATGACGTTTTGTGCTTAACAAGAAGTGGGAATGACGAAAATAATTATTGCCTAAATAAGAAGTTGGATTGATGAACAAATTCTTGGTTAAATAGAAGTTGGATTGATGGCAATAATAATGTTGCTTAAACAGAAGTTTGATGAATTTGTTTTCTCGTAAGTGGAAGCTGGATTGATGACAATTATCATGGATATTGGTAGACTGCTTAGGCTACTTACCAGCGTCAAGAACGGCATTGAGAATTTGAAGACATTAAAATAATTTACCAACCTTAGCTTCGGGATAACCATTTTGCGTTGATAGAACTTAATGACTATTGGTACCATAACGTCGGTTATTGGTAGTACAGTAGTAGCCTAACGATATTCTTTTAAAAGCCGCAGTAGCAGCGGGACAATGCTTATCGTGTGTCTCTGTGGCTTCGACGCTGCTAGTCTCTGGTCTCCTTCGCAGCTGGACTTGGAACACTATCGAACACTCTCTGGACAGCCCTCTGACATAACGCAGTGCTTGTGAATAAGCTGGTGTCCTGCGCTTATATAGCTAGCTTTCCAGTAGTACGTTAAAAATTAGGAGGAGGGGATTGGTCACCACCACTTTCTGGGGCAAAGTTACGCCCATGATGTAAAATATCATGTTACTGTCGCTGGAAGCTGCCGTGTTCCAATATTCAAAGTATATAACGCCCGATAAGACTACAGTCACGAATTTCTTGCTTACAGTAACAGCTAGATGCTGTTTTGCTTGAATCGTCATTAGGCCGATCAGATGCTGAATGAATACGCACAAGCGATGCACGGGGAAGTTCCGGACTGTTCGTATAGACTCTAATTAGTCGCTAACAAAAAACAATTAACAGCTATAATATATAAGTTAACAGTTAGAAAGACGCCACAAGGCACACGTAGGCCTACACTTCTGTCGGTCCGAAGGATGGACCGACGACGACGATGCTTCTAAGGGGCCGTCCATAAATGACGTCACGCACCTAGGGGAAAGGGGGTCGGAAATTTGTGACGATGTGTGACATGGGGGTGGGGGGTCAGAGAAGTGTGACGTCACATCAGGTCTGTGTAATTAAATTTAACAAATAACAACAATTTAATTTTAATAATAACAGCACTAATTTTGAGTATTAAATTTTCATAATTTTTTGATTATTTTAATGTATGCGGGCACCATTATTAATAATTTTCTAATAATTTCAATATTTGGTCACCGTTAGAGTTTAAAATATTCATTCTCTCCCTATTTATTCCACGAAGGAGCATTTTGCTTCGCCATGGAAATTTGGTTTTAGGGGGGGGGGGGTCAGAGCTTTGTGACGTAATTTTTAAGGGGGTGTAACTTTTGTGACGAAGTGTGACGAGGAGGGAGGGGGGGTCAAAAATCGGCCAAAATTGCGTGACGTCATTTATGGACGGCCCCTAAGTAATTCTATGACTCTGCTTAAGATACAAGGCCTACCTACTATATAGGCCTACGTAGGCCTACATCACCACGCATGCAGTTTTTAGGATATCCGTTCAATGACTGACGATCAATATAATAATTGCGGCTACGTTTACCGAATGATTGATTAAGGCAGTGCTGTCCAACCCGCGGCCCGCAGGCCGCATGCGGCCCGCCGGCAGATTCTAAGTGGCCCGCCGCAGCTCGCTAAATATTTGCAATTTCTGTTAAAATGAAGTAAAAGACAGTCACTGGCCTACTTGCATAGCTATTCGTTCCTAACTTGGCTTATCATTTCACAATGTGTACACAAAATCCATTTCCCAATCAATCAATCAATCAATCGTTTATTTGTAGCCAAACAACAATAAACAATAATATTACAAATCAGATTGCACTTTTAAGTATGGATTGTTGAATGCCACAAGGGAAGGCCCTGAAGGGATCAAAGATCCCGCTAAGTAGGGACACCTCTATACAATTTCAACATAATATGTGGCGACCGAAAGATGCTTTACATAGTATAACAGTTGTTGACTTGATTAACATAAAAATCTTAACTAACCTTAACTAATTTAAACTAAATATCGAAAGTAAAAGGAATGAGTGGGAAGTACAGTTAAACCCATGGAAATAAAAGATTAAAGCAATGAAACAATAAGGCAATGAATTGATATGTAGGCCTACTGGTTACATGGGGTCCAGAAGGGATCATGGATCCCGCTAAATTACAGCCAGTCGATACTTAGATTGGAATAAACAAACAAAAACATAAGAAGAGACCATTAAACGACATTAACAAAACAATATAGGCTACAATCTTAACTAAAATAGCAGTACAGACAAATACAACTAAGTTAAGTCAATTAATTCATTAACTAGGAGGGAGCGTAGCTTTTTTGAATATCAAGAGATTAGGTGAAGAACGAATAGCTAGAGGGATATTATTCCACACCAAGGTACCAGTAAATTTGATAGAGAATAAACGAGTATTACTATTAGTGTGAGCATAGTCACGACGATAGGAATTCGAACCTCTCGTGTTGTAAGAATGGATGCTGGAAGTACGACAAAAGAAACCTTTGAATACCAGTGGTAACAAGTCATGATCATAGCGATACATAAATTCCCCGATTTGAGCGATCCTGATCAGTTCGACCCTTAATAATCCAAACTCAGAAAATAGTTGCTTAGTGTGAGAACCGTATGGAACACCTGCTAAGAAACGGACAGCACGTTTTTGCAGTATAGTTAAGCTATGGAGCCGAGACACATTCATTATGATAACTCCATTATTAATTATAATACAGTTAATAATTTTCAATAAATTTTAGTCGTTGCTTTTGAGTTGACTGGTGCGGCCCTCGGCTTCAAAAATTACTTCTTCGGTGGCCCGCGGTGCCAAAAAGGTTGGACAGCACTGGATTAAGGAAATGATGTAGCCGCTAACAAACGTAGGCCTACGCATTCAACCATGATAGGCCTACTAGATTCACTTATGCTTGCATACTATAATGCTGGTATAGGCCTAAATATAATGGAAAATATAGTTTATTATTAACAATTGAAGGTGAGACTGCTGGAATCGTCGTTGGAGTAATCGTTGGAGTGATTCTCATCGTTGCAGTCGTATTCCTCGTTCTTTGGCTGACAAGACGAAAAAGGTTATTTGCCGATAATTATTTATCCAATGATGATGGTGATATGGGATCATGCGTGATGATGATAAACTGGTCCATTGACGATTAAAAAAATTGGTGGTGGTGGTGGTGATGATATTGATGATGCTTAGGATGTTCCTCATATGTTTCTAACAGCTTGACTTCCCCTCCGAGCAACCCGTCTTTCGGACTCGAAGGACTTTTACTGATCTGGACTGCGTGGCTCTGTCCATTGGAATGCGATCCCCTATTGAAATGCGCTTGTACTTAGAAATGACCATCGATTGTTGCATTGTGCAGCAAGATATATCGGCGCTATATAAATTTCCTGATTAGATCGAGTTAGATGCATAAAGACGCCGATGATAATGGTAACGTCGACGACAATGATGACGACGACGATGGTGATTACGATGATGACGCAATATTATAATTATGGTGATAGGGACTGGTGCAATTCACTTTATGCAAATAACTCGTAAGTCACTTAAATATTTTATTCAACAATGAAATAAGTTAAGTTAATGACAACGGCACAATAAAGAATAATTATTGTTGTGTTTCTTTCTATCTTCCTCCCTCTGTAGACATCAGGAGTCGAAATCTGTTGCTGCAACCGTTGCCAATGACTACCAGTACGGGGAATTTCCGCCTGTCCAGAGACTGCCCTCCGAACATCATTACGCCGTCATCGATGAAACGGGTAAGTAACACTGAACCCTGCGTTACCCAGAAGGCTATCTATTATAAACATTATTAAAAACATATCACCACGGTATCGAACGATAATACTTTATGTCCGTTTAGGCTACACTAGGAATTTAGCATTAAAAGATAGAGTAGGCTCCTAATTAGCTTAACAGTAAAAGACAGAGTAAGTTTCACATTAAAAGATAAGAGTAATTAGCTTAACATTAAAAGTTCGATTAATTCATCCATTTTCTTTCCTATATAATAATAATATGATCGTGCACATCAGACTGCATGCGCTGTAGGCTAGGCCTATAGCCTATTTGCCGAACCGATCACACTTCAAATTACTTCGTAACAAGGCTGATATTATGGACTTAGTGCCCTAATATAATAGCCTTGAGAAAGCAATACAATTGTGTCGTCCAATATTGCGAGGCTGTGGACAGTAGCCTTATAACTGTTAAGAAATGTAGCGTACGTCGCATAACTAATTATGAAGGAACATGGGCGTAGCGAGAAAAAAAATTCGGAGGGGTTTTAAGATTTGGGGGCTTCTATTGAAAATCGTCGCAAAAGTCCAGTTGTTTTTTAATTTTGCATAAAAGCATATAGGCCTATAAAAAATTCGGAAACTTATTTGGGGGGTTGAACCCGTAAAACCACCCCTAAATTTATACGCCCATGTGAAGGACACCCGCAAACTCCCTGTTCATATTAGGCCTACTGCTACAGAACAATACATAAAAATCGGTGGCCTTACATACAGTAGGCCTAATTAAGGTCTACAGGGCATAGTAAGTAGGCCTATATATAATAGGCCTGCATAGTTACTAACGTCTTTTTAGCGTTCACAGTTCAAATCAAGGAGTGTCATATGAAAGTCATAATTATTAAACTATGAATTTGCATTCAAATCGCGGTTTTCTGTTTGATTGTTTTTTGCGCATTTTCACTGAATCTTATACGTTTAAAGGATTAAACTCAGAATTTGTTTCTTAAACTTGCATTTATTAATGCTAATCTGATGCTAATAATCATAGACGTCTTAATTATTATTATAGATGGTGGATCTACAAATGGCGGTTTTATGACGTCACAATACGACAACGTCACCTCGGCGTCACAGACAGACGACCACGTGACCGGAATTTCCAACGAAGCGATGACGTCAGCGACGGACACGTCCATCGATTCGAATTCCCGGGGATCGTTTACTGAAATAACCCTCGTGGAAAATACATTGTATGAGTGATGAAAGGCATTGAAAGCGAAAGGACAGATTTACACGAGTAATTTCTTGAAGAGACCTGTAGAACTGTGCAATAGATTTTGTGGTGATGTAGGGCCTACCGGTATTATAGCTAGGAATAGGTATAATAGGGGGTATTATAGTTTGATTCTGAACGGTGTATGTAGGCCTATATATTAATCTGTTTCAGAACCAATGAAAATCACCTATAGGGCCTAGCAGGGTCCGATTTGTCAAAAAGAAGCAGGGGGTCGAGAACTTTGGAGGATCCAGAGGATTGCTTGTGTGGGCCAAGGTTTTTTTGAGGAGGCGACACGTTCCAGGGTAAAAATGGTAATTAACTTTAAATGATAGGCTAGTAGCCTATATTTGAAATAATGCCATATGCGCAGTAGTTATAGTGTAGTAGACCCTCAGTGCTTTTTTCAGCTGGAGCGGTCCGGAGCGGCGTTCCGGGACCTTTTTCAGCTATTAAAAAATTATTTAGTTAATTTAAATTTCTACTAAAAAATTATTTTAAATTACTTAGATATTTTAATTTAATTTAAGTGTTTTCAGTGTTCATTGATGTTGATTAATTATATTCTTGAATAGAAATATTAGCATAAAATATGCCCCTATTATTGTTCTGAATTTGTTGAGTTCCGGAACCTTCTGTTGTAGAAAAAAGCACTGACACCCCTGGTATATACTATTCTATAAAAAAAACTGTTTGAAAGTAGCGTTCATATCTGATGGTGGGTCGCAAGTAATTTTTTCTATTATTTTCAATCTGCTCAAAGTTCTTTCTGCAGTACAATTAGGCTACCAGATGGCCCGAACGGGGCACTGCATGTACTGCAGTGGCCGAAGTAACAGGAAGAGTGAGATACAATTTATAAAGTAATTATGGCAGTGATTCCCAACCTTTTTGAGAGCATTGCACCCTTACTAGCCTAACGGCAGATCAGCGGCACCTTTGACCTTAATATAAACTATATTTCTTCAAATTAGTTCTTTATTTTACTCATAAGAAACGTTTCTTTATTTTGCGACTATTTCTACACAACTTTCAGTTTAAAAAAAATAATTATAGGCGTATGTTAGTAGTGATACATTTTAAAACTTGTTCACATAAAAAGCTGCACAAATGTTATTGTTCTACCTATCTTACATCCAACCTTAGGTAGGTTCACGGCGCCCTTTGGTGCCGCGACACTCAGGTTGAGAAAAGCACTGGATTTGGGGAGTCATTATCACCTGTCCGAGATAATTAATTCCAATGCAAGTGATTTGATTAGTGGTGTGGTTAGGTAGTTTGACGTCCGGGGCGAATAACGGCAAGCGCCCCCAATAGAAATTTAGCGAAACGCAATTACTCAAACGCTATATTAAGTCCTTAAGTCCAAACCTGGCATTGCTCCTAAAATCTTAGGGATCACATTCGCTCCCCTCTCCAGTTTCTCATCGACCTCTCCGCTCCTTTTTGTTCCACGAGTTAGGACCACTTTGACCCAAACTAGATCTTTTGCCACTAGTGGGCCCTCGCTATGGAATGCCCTTCTCTCCTATCTACGTGTTACCATTCTTTCTGGGTCTCTTCCTACAGCCTTCTCCCTCTCTAGGGGTTCTCGCACTGGGAGCGTTACTGAATGGTCACTGCTGTGAGCGGCGCTATGTAAATTAATAAATACAATACAGTACAATATTGAACGTTATTCTATTATATGAAAATGTGGCTCTTACCAGACACAAAACGTTTCTATCTTTGATATATCTGCAAAGTCTTCAGCAAACTTAATAGATGCGCTACTTCATTCTGGCTGATAAACTGCTGTGGCATGATTCGGTTCAATGTCTTGTTAATCTGAAATTGCTGAACTCCATAAGGACTTGCTGCAGCTGCAGCTCGTTTTTCTTACAAAATTCCGTTCAGTTGATGTCGCTAAAAGTTTCGATAAAGGCAAGCGTACAGACGTATCCGACTTATGACTCAGCGCCTGTCCTGGCCCATGGAGTACTAAATATTTCGGTATCCCCGCCTGGCAAAGGGAAAGGGGAAAGGTCAGCAGGGCGACTATCTAGTGCCATGGGAGGCCTTAAGCGTGGACCGACCCTGGCTCCTATACCCGGAGTCCACGCCTGAAGCATACCGAGTGGAAACCTGATCCAAGGAACTCTGGATAGGTATTAACTTTAGCCTACTCAAGACAACGGTGACCATTATACCATTATATATATATATATATATATATAATGGTATATATATATATATATATATCGGTGCATGGGCTTTCAGAGAGACTAGGAGAGAGGGAGGGAGAAGCTGGGTCAGGCCGACTGGTCATAATGGAGCCGTTTGGTGTAGGACTGTGCACATGGGTAACAAATTTGAGGGGGTCAAGCCGACCCCCTCGGGGGTCGGCCAAAGGCTAGAAGCAAGGGGGTTCAAAGGAGGAAGCAGGGGGTCCAACCCCCCCGACCCCCGGCAAATCGGACCCTGGGGCCTAGGCCTATAGGCTATAGCGGTTTCCATAATTTTGCGCAGGCCTATGTGAATGCAAAGTTTGCTGATTCAGGTTTTTTATTATTTCTGTGGCTATGTTCTTTAAAGACGTTTCTTTTCCCCCGGGGTTTTTTCGTGCTGAGAGCGCCTCTGAATATAGTTAGGCCTATTCTGAGAGAGGCGCTATATAAATCTTTGGATACGATACAATAGAGCAAATAACAAAATGTATCAAAAATAGGCCTAACGGTTGCAAAGCCATTTAGTTAGGTAATTCTATTTAACAAGCTGTGTCAAACCAAACCACATTTAGTAGGCCTATAGCCTAGGCCTACAGTGTCGCGCTGCTTTTTATCCAGGCTGGAGACCGATTTCAACTAATACTCAATAAATAACCAATAACTCGCAAACATTGAGTTAATATCAGAGCTGCACATAGGCTATAGCATGGGAACACCGATTTTCAGAACTTCCGGTGCGATTGCACTTCAACTTCTGAGCTATGGACTGTCTATAACCTTAATTGTTTGGGCTGCAGTAGACTACTTGCTTATTAAAGCTATTAATTTCAAATATTTTGGACACGAGGCTATACTAAATTGGTTCTTAAATTTAGTAGAGAAACGATCGAGTGATGCTGTAGGTTTGTGAAAGGACATGGTAATTGCATTACATTTTATCTTTGTTAGGCTGTATTTGGGCCTACATATTAAATTTTATGTTTTATGCACAACCTGCATATTTGCTTGCCAATGCAATACATGACCACTGTGATTCTCCTTACAGATTTTATTTTAGTTATAGTTAGTTATAGTTAATGGTTTTTATTTTAGTTATAGTTATAGTTAGTATTATTTTTTAGTTATAGTTATAGTTAATGGATTTTATTTTAGTTAATTTTAGTAACTACTTAGTTACAATAATTAAGGCTATAAGCAAAATTGTGCGTATTAACACGCTGTTTCACAATTTGCTCAGAGCTTTGAAAGCCTTTGAAGCATGGGTGCATTCAGCTTCATGAATACACGAGTTTCCAAAGTAACTGAAAAATTGCATAATAAAAATATTGCATTTTTTCGTTCTCATTTATGTCGAATCGCCCATATTGCACTTCCTATTTTTATTTTTTGCATTAACGAAAATAAAGATGAATTTTCGTTATTGCTATTTTCGTTATAGTTATAGTTAATGATATTTTTAGTTATAGTTATAGTTATCGTTAACGATTCCAGGTGCCAGATGGCATAAAAGCAAATAGACGTGAATTCGGGCAGAGAACTCATCATCTGATCATCATACAAAAGATGTGTTTTCCGAAAAGCGAAATCGAGGCCTATCGATTATAGATTTGTCAGATAGGCTTAGGCTTTAGATTTGTAAGATTCTGGAGATCCACCACCTCTGGATGAACAATTTAACCACTGCCCATATGTCGACATCGTCCCAATAGTAGGCGGGCAGGCATATCAGGCAAATCCTTATTAGACCTTATTGATACCACCTCTGGTTTAGTTGGACATCGATCGCCGAACCGCAAATTGTTGTAAACTGGAAGATTTTTAAAGCACCATCAATACATTAAAAATTTGTTTTACTTAATTTTAAGCTTAATTGATATAGGCCTACATGTCAGCTGTCTGCATCAACGATCATAAGTAGGACCAGTTAAGACTACTGTTAGCCTACACCAAACCTGGGACTATTATTACTGAAATAATGATAGTTCCAGACCAAACTAATAATATTATGGTAAAATTAAGCTTATGCACGTGTCTAACTTGCAGTGCGATGTGACGGGATAGATTTGTTTAAAGTTTGTGACTTTAAAAGAAGCCGTAGGCTTACGTATTAGATAGTCATGACATAGGCTGCCACACGAAGCTCCAGTGTTCAACGTATAAATCACAAATCATACAAATACAAACTTAACAACAAAGTAAATTTAATAATTTGGAAATAATTAATTATACGATCGAATTTCCGCTTTGAATCTTGTAAACATGTGATTTGCATAGCCCCGCCTATCGGCTGCCAATCACAACATTATGACGTCACAATGACCAACTTCTGTTGAACAGTGTTACCACTCCTATGTTTTTCATCCAAGATCTATGTTTTTTTGGTCTCATCTATGTTTCTATATTTTTGTCCAAAATATATTGTTTTTCTTTCATGGAAGTTTTTACGTGTTAAAAAGGTACTTTTCAGCAATTCCTAAAGCAATCCTTCAATTTATTGAAGTAGTAGGCCTACTGCTGTGTTTCGTTACTAATTTTAACTAATTCTACAGGTATTACTTTAAAAAGCGTGTCTGTGTTTTTCTATGTTTTTGTTTAGCTAATACCTATGTTTTTTCAAACATTTAGAGTGTTAACACTGCTTTTGAATAAATACGGATTTTAAACACTGTTTTACTGTCGATGACTGTAGCTGACTTTATAAGAAGCAGTACACGAGACCTGAGTCGGTTATCAGTTGCATGTTCGAATCCCGAGAGGGTCGACATGAAACTGATAGTTCACGATTTTTTTCATATTTTTAAAACTTTCCTTCAGAACTTGACGTGTTTCTAACGACTTTGTTAAATTTGATAAAAAATCGTTTTACTGGTACAATTTGAAGCTTTTAATGGAAACAATTAACGCGAGCTTGAGCTCATGCTCATTAGGCCTAAAATTATTAATTTTTCGCAATCGTTTAAGATTAGCCTAGGCTACCTGTGGGGTAAATTTCTACCGGGTTTCTCAAACGAACATCAATGGGTGCTTTTGGGGTAATAATAACACAGTATAAATAATTATAATTATAATTATTTTTACTGTGATAATAATGGCTCTATAGATGTAGATTAGATGTTTAATATCCACTGCTATTTGAAGTCGAAGAAGTAGGCTATAATATATAGGCCCTATTTTCCTACGAACAGAGACCCTTTTCCTTCTGCATTATTTAAATAATAATCCTTCAAATTAAATGCTGAATATAATCAGATGTAAGTGACCATCCTTTGCAGGGGCGATTTATGCCCCAAATAAATTCTCGGCAGGGCAACAATTCTGGCAGGGCAACGACCAGGGCAAAGGCTTTTTACCAGCGCATTTCCCTTGCTTGCCCTGGTGTAGTGCCGCCACTGATCGGTTGGTGCTTGATGCTTAATAATAACGGCGCTATAGAAGTCATAATCATATATAGGCCTATTATTAGAAAATTCCGCGTCTCGGATTCACATTTTGGTTTGATCGTGCGCGCGTTACAAATTTTAATTAGGCCTAGGGCCTAATAATAGGCCTAATAATAATAATAATATTACCGATTACTGCACTTGGTCTCCGCTTGTCTGATGAAGTGATACGGATCTCGGTTGGAATGAGACTTGGAACAATACTCTGCGAACCACATTTGTGTCACTGTGGCGAGAGAGTTGACGCCAGAGGACTCCACGGTCTTACCTGCAGAAAACACGCTGGCAGGCAACAACGGCACAACATGCTGAACGACATCATATGGAGATCGTTTGGAAGAGCGAACATCCCTTCTCAGAAAGAACCGTTGGGTCTCACCAGAGAAGACGGCAAACGACCAGACGGCGTGACACTTATCCCATGGTCACGCGGAAGGTGCCTCACTTGGGACGTGACCGTTTCGGACACATTTGCAAAGTCACATCTGGCAACAACATCAACCGAAGCGGGTGTGGCCGCAAACCGGGCAGCCGCCGCCAAGACATTAAAATACGCCACAATCACCCGAACGCATGCTTTTGTGGCTGTTGCATTAGAGTCCAGCGGTTCCTGGAGTTCTGAAGGACTGGACTTTGTTATGGAATTAGGACGTAGGTTAACCGATTCAACACATGACACGCTCGAGACAAGCTACCTGTTTCAAAGACTCTCGGTAGCTCTCCAACGCGGAAACGCCATCTGCTTTTCTTCGACATTACCATGCTAGATTGTTCATAATAATAATAATAATAATAATAATAATAATAATAATAATAATAATTATAATAATAATAATAATAATAATAATAATAATAATAATAATAATAATAATAATTATAATAATAATAATAATAATAATAATAATAATAATAATAATAATAATAATAATAATAATAATAATAATAATATAATAGGATAATAATAATAATCTTTTCTGCAAACCCTGAAGACGAGGCCTGACCCTCCAGACAAATTTCCTGCTCCTTACAGCAATTTTTCATAAATCCTGAGGGATCCTTGATACCTCGGGTAAAAAAAAAAAAAAAAATAATAATAATAATAATAATAATAATAATAATAATAATAATAATAATAATAATAATAATAAGCTTTCGTTCAGTCCTGGGCTACTGTTGTTGCAATCTGTGGTGCCTAAAACAGATAAAGAGTTTCCAATTTGTAGGGCTACTGATATAAGCGTTGTAGAAGATGGCTGGTCTCACGCTGGTCACCTGTCGCTGCTGAGATGTTGGCAATGTTGCGTCCTAGTTCTTGAACAAACTACAGTGATTCTGTGTGCCAGCTTCCTGCAGTTTCGACTGCAACAACTTAGGGACGAAAATGATGTGATTGTGAGATAGCAGCATACTTGTTTTCCTTGCTGCGAGCTGCCTTTTCCGCTGCCGCACCTGCGTTTTGCGATGTCATATGTTCGTAGGATGCAGCGAAAGTAGGCCTATCTGGCACCGTGACATCCCATGCCAGGCAACGACCTCTGTACCAAGGTATGATAGTGACTCCGTCAGGCCTTTTGCCGTCTGATCAGGCTTATAAAAATATTGAAAACAGTTACTTTTAATCAGTCCTGTACGTAGGCCTAAGTTTGTTCGCTTTATGAAGAAATAAATTTGTTATAATAATAAAAAATAAAATAAATAAATAAATAATAATAATAATAATAATAACTGTGAACTTGCTCTTACGTGGTGAGTGTCCGCCCGAGGTCAGACCAATACTATTTTGGAGGCAGCATGATTGCTCTCAGCAAAGACTCGGGTGGCTTGAGGCCAATAGCAGTTGGTTATGTTTGGAGAAGGCTGGCGGCCAAATGCGCCAACAAATAAATATGCAGTGGCTAGGCTTTCATCTCACTTCGCTCCGCTCCAGTTGGGTATTGGGGTGCCCGGTGGCTGTGAGGCCGCGGTTCATGCGACGCGTCGATTCGTCAATGGGATGCGCAGCGATCAGGTTTTGGTGAAATTAGATTTCACCAACGCTTTCAATACCTTGAGGCGCGACTTCATGCTGGACACGGTCTTTCAGACCATCCCTGAAATCTGCCCTTTCGTCCATCAGGCATACTCCGCTCCGTCCTTGGTCGGATTCGGTCATCTCTCTCTGTCATCACAGATGGGCCCGCTGCCCGCAACAGAGGGATCCTCTGGGTCCCTTTCTTTTCAGTTTGCCATTACAGCCCACGTTGTGTTCGCTCGGCGAAAGATCGAATTCCTTGACGACCTGACACTCGGGAGTGATCATGACATTCTGACCAGGGATGTGCTGACAGTTGCGGGGCTTGGTTCATCTATGGGTCTCCATCTGAATTCCAGTAAATGTGAGGTCTTTCAGCCGGATGCCAACCTTGTTTTGCCGCCCCTCTTGTCTGGCTATACCCGAGTGCATGGAGGCTGATATATTGACATTACTGGGGGCCCCGCTTTTCACCTTGGATGTGGCCTTGGCTGCTCATTGTAACACGCTTCAACGGGCTCTGGAGAGACTTCGCCAGTTACCATCTCAGAACGCTTTGATTTTGCTTCGTTCATCGTTTGGCGCGTCGAAGCTGAGTTACCTCCTTCGTTGCTCCACTTGTTCTGATCATCCGGTCCTCGTGACGCTGGACGGGCTCATGCGGTCGGGCTTGGAGTCAATTGTAAACCGCATCTTGAATTCCAGTGGAACCGCACCCGAATGACATCCAGTGGTTGCAAGCAGCGCTTCCCATCAGAGATGGTGACCTCGGCTTACGTAAATTCGTTTCCCTGGCTTAACCCGCCTACTTGGCTTCAGCCGCATCGACTCTCAGGCTCCAGGCAGTCATTCTCGCGGCTTGCGCTGCGATGCCGGATCAGTTTATGACTGAGTTACTGAGTGCGTGGCGGAACACCTTGCCGACCACAATTGTATTGTATTGTATTGTATCTATCAATTTATATAGCGCCTCTCGCAGTGCACACCAGTCAGAGGCGCTCCCAGACTGAGCTTATATGGTGACCATAAAATTATGCTTGGTAACAATTTTAATTTCACGCTACCGGGCTCGCCATAAGACCTTGGTTTCTGTTTAATTAACGAAATCATTTTATTTTCGTTGACGAACATTTTCGTTATCGTTATCGTTAACGAGAATCACACTGTACATGACACGACAGATAGCCTATAGTAACGCCACCAAGTGACTGACTAAATTCACCAGTGCAAGTTTTAGCATTGGAGCTAGCCTATGCTATGATCTCCAAGTCAGCATTGGTTAGAGCGCACATCCAGGCGCCTCTCTGCGTGATTGCGGCTTATTTACACGGGGACCTTAAATGGCACGTGTTGTGTCGAATATTTCCTCCAAAGGTCGATGTACTGTACGCCTACAATCTCAGACCGAGACCGCACGACCTTTTGTTTTGCCAATTAAGGGCAACAGAAATTTCATCGTGATAGAGGGTTCTATTATAGGCCTATAGGGCCTATATGCCTAAGCACATAATAGTTTTCCTACCTTTTAATATCAAACAAACTTACAATTTCTTTCTTCATTATATGGCGTAATAGGCTAATTGTAGTATGCGTATGTACCTGTTTTCGGTCTGTCATACGGTCTACTGAATAAACGAAAATTAGGCCTATATATTACTACCCATTCAAGCAAGCAGCGGTGGTGAAAGGTCTCACCCGAATGTGACCCGATCAATTCAATTAAAAATGAGTAGGATTGAGGTCATACGCCTCGCTCATATAACCGTGTTCATTCTAGATTAGATTCCCACACCAGGCCAGTGGCGGCGCCAGAGGGCTAGGGGTGCTTAGCCCCCCCCTAACTGTGGCTCAGCCACCCCCAAAGTGGGAAATCACTGCGAATCACAGCGAGGAGGGGATAAAAGGGAAGGTTTTTTAGCTTTAAACCCCCAAACCTGAAATCCTGGCGCCGCCACTGCACCAGGCACGTTTTCCTGTCTAGGATATGTTATAGGCCTACATACATGCTATAGCTATGCTACAATGTTTTTAGTTAACTTTTAAACTAACTTTTCTGCTGCTATTTGATAGCTAAGTAGGCCTACGTAAAGCGCCGTGCGTTTACCAGCATTTAATAAAGAACACACTAACTTACTTACTTTCTTACTTACTTACATTTTTTCTTACTTACTTACTTGCTTACTTACTTTAAGAAAACCCGTGTAAGCCTGGTCATGATTTAAGAAATTCCCGAATTCGGAATGTCGGGCGCGACGTCTAGCGGCCAACTGACGGACTAAGGTCAAATGACTTCCGGCGTGGATGTTTACATTGGTTGCAACATGATTATTACCGGCATGTAGCATGTTTACATGTTTCCCGATGAAACTTTATGCATTATATTAAGTTTAATAAAGCATATAGTATATATGGATAAGTGCACTGACATTAAATCAGCGATTGAAGTCGATAAGTTGAGCGCTAAAGAGCTGAATGCCATATTAAAACATTATGGCAAGAGCGCTACCGGTAACAGACGTTGCCGCACTTTTGTTCGCCTTGGAAGACTTTACTAGCCTCGGACATCACCAACTACCTGACGATCCAGCAAGCACAGAGATTCTATGTGCCTGGAATGCTGCGAATGCACCAAAAGCAGCCAAGGTCAGTTATGTGGTCCACTATGCTAGTGCTATTGCTTTGGAAATTAGTAAAATAATTTATTTGCCAAATTTATTAAGGTAATCCTTCAGTTTAGGTCCCCAAATTATTTTGCATTGGCATATTTGATATTGTCAATTTAAAATGGAAGCTGGATTGATTAAAATAATTCTTTACCTAAATGGAAGCCGTATTGATTAAAATGTTTTTCATGAAATGCAAGTGGGGTTGATGAAAATAATATTATTGTTTGCCTCAATGGATGCTGGTTTCACTAGAATTATTGCTTAAATGGAAGCTGGATTGGGTAAAATAATTGCATAAATGGAAGCTGGATCGAAGAAAATAGTTTACCGTGAAACTACAAGTTGGATTGATCAGAATAGTTCTTTGCTTAAATGGGAGTGGGATTGATGAAAAAAATTCATGTTAAATAGAAGTGGCCAGTGGGATTGATGAAAATAATTCCTGCTAGGTAACACCATATTTTACGTCCCTAAATTGTTCTAATGTCTTCAATGCCATACTTGACGATTGGTAAGTAAGCAGTCTACCTATGTGCATGATAACTATCATCAATCCAGTTTCCATTTCCTCCAGAAATTTGTTTAATCAATCCAACTTCCAGCATAATGGCGAGGTGTTCAGCTCCCTACTGAAGTAATGCACAAATCATACAAAATACTGACTATGACAATGACTTTATACAATAAGTCATAAAAATCTGGTCATAGCAGTTATATACGTCACTGATTAATCAGTCACTTCATAAGTGACAGTGCCACACTTCACAAATTCCACAAATATGAGCAGTTCAAGTTTGATTACATGTCATCATGCAAGCGATATATGATCACGATTGTTCATTTCATTGCTGCTTGGCATTATGTTTCTAGGTTGATCCAGTGCCATTACAGCACGTGTCATTCGATCAGACAGCACCTGGCAAGCCAGAGTCAAGTCGCACAAAAAAGCGCCTACATGACTTTAATCCTGCACCTCGTGAATCAGCACTAGCAGTTTTTTTATGTGCAATAATTTTCAATGTAAACAATTGACATTAGATGCTGCAGACAAATCAGTATTATTCTAGTATTGTGTACGCTGTCTTTTGTTGTTACTTATAATTTGTTTCGTCTGCTGATTTTTTTCAGCGTCAATGATGTTTGTATTATTTCTAGTCTATTATTAACTTTTATGCATGTTATTTGCCATCGTCTTTTTAATTATATTACTATTTCAATCATTTTAGTCTGAATTTATTATGGTTGCACTACAGGGTAGGTGTAAAGTAGTGGTCTGCTTTGCAGTTATGTCCTATGGGCAAATAGCCTTCAAATTGAAAATTGACTGACTGCTTTATTCTATTTGAACAAAGCTGATCAGCTTATCTTTGATTTCTTGATAGTTAATGTGGTTTTAATTTTTGGACAATTTATTTATATTTGCCGATACAACCTCTGAAATGTTATCATGTACTGTAATTATATGTGTTCACACTAATATGCAATATAATTGGGCTAATTCTAAGTTGAATTTTAAACTTAGCTTTAACGCAGTTTGACAGCAGAAAAACAAAAATCATTAACTGAACAGTATAAAAGTGGAATGTGTGACTGTCATTCCAGTATATAGTATATCTTTTAAGTTGTCTTTCTAAAGACAACAGTATCACACTTTCAGAAATGGCCGTTTGAAATTTACAAGATATGCACATGCTTTAAAAATATTCTCATAGTTATTAATCATTGCCAGCTTTACTTCAGTTGCCAGAATCTGGCATTCCTTTCTAGCACGCATTGCGCGTTCCACATGAATGCGAGCAACTGATATTTTCTCCGAAAATTCTAGCTCTTCCTTGCTGAACTGACCAGTAGTGCGATTTTTGAAAGGTGGTATGAGCAGCGTCACACCATCGGGTAATTCTCTCGCTATTGTAAAACCCCAATCCACCATTACTTTATCACCGGGCTTCAATGACAAGTAATTGCTCGGATTCAGAAGTTATTTAATTGTCACTAGCACGACCTCCCCACATACTTGATATGTAAATAATAGCACCACTAGGGCTCATCCCAACTAAAAACTTTACAGTGCTGTGGTGCTTGTAGTTGGAATGCATGTGTCTGTGAGCAGACAATGAACCCGGGGTTTGACTAAAAACCTCCGTGAAATCAAGGACTATTCGAACGTTGTCGAAGTTTTGAAAGCAGTCTGCCTGCTTCAAACTGTTTTGGTCCTTTGAAGGCATGCAACATATCTGTTCGAGTTCTTTAGATAACAGAATAACCCATGTATTAAAAATTACAGACAAGGTACTCTCGGCAATGCCAAACCGTCTTGCAAGATCTTTAGATGGTAGGCCAAGACGAAGACGCACCAGAGTAACAAAAAACTCCTCTTCACGAGATAAAGCACGTGTGGCTTATTGCGAAAACGCATTGAGTTATGTTTTTTACCGGTACACGACACATACTGCATGTTAGTCGCCAAAGGCTCAAGATATCGATAAAGTGCAATAAAAACGTCGTAGCTTGGCAGGCCGGTGTAGTACCGAAACATATCGGGTGTGTCCATAACAGCCTTAAGAGACAACAGCTGCCCTTTAACTTCCATAGAATTCAAGAGGTCTGAAGAAATTTTGGCCTGTTTATAGTCGCTCAAAAAGTCACTGATCTCAGGACATGCTGCTTGCATTTGATCGATGACTTCAGCAACTCGACCGCCTCGCTTCGTTTCTATGTAGTCATGATCATGATTCACTTTATCGATGAGCTGAAATGCAAAAAATGATGTATTTGTTTATGAATGCATGAACTGTTGACATTTATGGATTTGACTACTGAATAGCGACTTATCTGGAGCAAAGCTTAGGTCACGTGCAAGATGTTTTATGTTAAAAGTTTTTGTTTACTTACTGTGTTTTTATGCAATCATTATATTGATGGTAAACTCAGTTTTCAAAACAAAATTTAAAGATGCACTTGAAATAGCTGTTGTGAATGTCTGAACATAGCTTACAGGAGAGGTAGAAGAATAGTTTGCTATAAGCAGTTGCTACAATGTCATGTAAACTGATCATCACTGTTCTTAAACAAAGTTGTCATGAGACAGTCTTAAACTGTAATAATACACCAGTAAATTAATTACTGCAATAATTTTGGTATAACGGTTTAAATTCTATTACGCTATTTATATGACTCATTTAGTAATCCAGTATATGTTTATCACCAGCATGGTTGTCTTGAATGATTGGTACTAATTTGATTACCGGTATTTCTGGCATTTCATCATTGCCGGGCTGTGATTCAGAGTCCAGATTGAGAGGTTCAGTTGAATATTCAGTCATAGATGTGGCATCAGTCTACAACACATAAAACACACTTCTAATTAGTGGTAGGCCTTAAACAATTATTCTATTTATATTCAACGCGCAAGTTAACAGTTTATAGTTTATTGTTATAAACGGTGCACCTGTTGCATATATTGAGTTTTAAATTTTCTTTGTCATTGTGTGTTATATGAACTCTGTAAACTGTTGCATTATTGTCAGCGGTATTAATAAAGGCATATTGATTGATTGATTAAGACAAACTTCTAATTAGTGGTAGGCCCTATACAATTATTATGCAGACCAAAATGTTGTCTGATTTTATTAAACAGAACGTGGGCTCGCAGTCATATTTGTGGCTCTCATTACTTCTTTTCACAAGGACTTGGAGCGGACTTTTACTTGACTCGAGTCAGCCGGCGCCAGACTCCGACTGAACTTGGACTTGTACTGTTCAGACTGTTTCATAAACAAATGTTAAACGTCTATTATTATTGGTGAAACTTACTCTTAAGTCTAGTATTTATAAATAATCATGTTGCTAACAACTATGCTGCAGTTGTGCAGCAAGCAGAAATAATGATGAAGACAAAAAGTTCAATTTAACAGCTTTAAAAATGTAAGTAAGTCTTGGACTCGACTCGGGCTTGAGACTTACTGGACTTGGACTCGACTCAGACTCGTCAAAACTGAAAAGCCTGAGACGTTACATCCCTGTTGAGATAAAGATAGACACCTAATGCAAAGAGTAGGCATAATATATGAGTAAAACATGTTTAAATGCAAGTGATTAATCAGCTTAAGTCGAGTATATACTATAATGTTCTATAGATGCATTTATCTTTCAACAAATGTATGCATAAATGTACCTTTGTGACCTCCAGTTTGTATCATAATTGGATGCAGCCCTGTAATTAATAAATCCTATACTTAGTTTAAAATGTCTGTGGCAACTATATTTTGTCATTCAAAAACTGAATTAGAGAATCTAATCTCAGCCATACTTTGTCTACCCCATGAATTTAATTCATCCAGGTCCTTGTGAAAAGAAGTAATGAGAGCCACAAATATGACTGCGAGCCCACGTTCTGTTTAATAAAATCAGACAACATTTTGGTCTGCATAATAATTGTATAGGGCCTACCACTAATTAGAAGTTTGTCTTAATCAATCAATCAATATGCCTTTATTAATACCGCTGACAATAATGCAACAGTTTACAGAGTTCATATAACACACAATGACAAAGAAAA
This sequence comes from Aporrectodea caliginosa, assembly GCA_020284085.1. Classification (NCBI taxonomy): domain Eukaryota; kingdom Metazoa; phylum Annelida; class Clitellata; order Crassiclitellata; family Lumbricidae; genus Aporrectodea; species Aporrectodea caliginosa. The sequence goes on from JACEVL010000585.1 coordinate 553,700, forward strand.
TTTAAAACTCAATATATGCAACAGGTGCACCGTTTATAACAATAAACTATAAACTGTTAACTTGCGCGTTGAATATAAATAGAATAATTGTTTAAGGCCTACCACTAATTAGAAGTGTGTTTTATGTGTTGTAGACTGATGCCACATCTATGACTGAATATTCAACTGAACCTCTCAATCTGGACTCTGAATCACAGCCCGGCAATGATGAAATGCCAGAAATACCGGTAATCAAATTAGTACCAATCATTCAAGACAACCATGCTGGTGATAAACATATACTGGATTACTAAATGAGTCATATAAATAGCGTAATAGAATTTAAACCGTTATACCAAAATTATTGCAGTAATTAATTTACTGGTGTATTATTACAGTTTAAGACTGTCTCATGACAACTTTGTTTAAGAACAGTGATGATCAGTTTACATGACATTGTAGCAACTGCTTATAGCAAACTATTCTTCTACCTCTCCTGTAAGCTATGTTCAGACATTCACAACAGCTATTTCAAGTGCATCTTTAAATTTTGTTTTGAAAACTGAGTTTACCATCAATATAATGATTGCATAAAAACACAGTAAGTAAACAAAAACTTTTAACATAAAACATCTTGCACGTGACCTAAGCTTTGCTCCAGATAAGTCGCTATTCAGTAGTCAAATCCATAAATGTCAACAGTTCATGCATTCATAAACAAATACATCATTTTTTGCATTTCAGCTCATCGATAAAGTGAATCATGATCATGACTACATAGAAACGAAGCGAGGCGGTCGAGTTGCTGAAGTCATCGATCAAATGCAAGCAGCATGTCCTGAGATCAGTGACTTTTTGAGCGACTATAAACAGGCCAAAATTTCTTCAGACCTCTTGAATTCTATGGAAGTTAAAGGGCAGCTGTTGTCTCTTAAGGCTGTTATGGACACACCCGATATGTTTCGGTACTACACCGGCCTGCCAAGCTACGACGTTTTTATTGCACTTTATCGATATCTTGAGCCTTTGGCGACTAACATGCAGTATGTGTCGTGTACCGGTAAAAAACATAACTCAATGCGTTTTCGCAATAAGCCACACGTGCTTTATCTCGTGAAGAGGAGTTTTTTGTTACTCTGGTGCGTCTTCGTCTTGGCCTACCATCTAAAGATCTTGCAAGACGGTTTGGCATTGCCGAGAGTACCTTGTCTGTAATTTTTAATACATGGGTTATTCTGTTATCTAAAGAACTCGAACAGATATGTTGCATGCCTTCAAAGGACCAAAACAGTTTGAAGCAGGCAGACTGCTTTCAAAACTTCGACAACGTTCGAATAGTCCTTGATTTCACGGAGGTTTTTAGTCAAACCCCGGGTTCATTGTCTGCTCACAGACACATGCATTCCAACTACAAGCACCACAGCACTGTAAAGTTTTTAGTTGGGATGAGCCCTAGTGGTGCTATTATTTACATATCAAGTATGTGGGGAGGTCGCGCTAGTGACAATTAAATAACTTCTGAATCCGAGCAATTACTTGTCATTGAAGCCCGGTGATAAAGTAATGGTGGATTGGGGTTTTACAATAGCGAGAGAATTACCCGATGGTGTGACGCTGCTCATACCACCTTTCAAAAATCGCACTACTGGTCAGTTCAGCAAGGAAGAGCTAGAATTTTCGGAGAAAATATCAGTTGCTCGCATTCATGTGGAACGCGCAATGCGTGCTAGAAAGGAATGCCAGATTCTGGCAACTGAAGTAAAGCTGGCAATGATTAATAACTATGAGAATATTTTTAAAGCATGTGCATATCTTGTAAATTTCAAACGGCCATTTCTGAAAGTGTGATACTGTTGTCTTTAGAAAGACAACTTAAAAGATATACTATATACTGGAATGACAGTCACACATTCCACTTTTATACTGTTCAGTTAATGACTTTTGTTTTTCTGCTGTCAAACTGCGTTAAAGCTAAGTTTAAAATTCAACTTAGAATTAGCCCAATTATATTGCATATTAGTGTGAACACATATAATTACAGTACATGATAACATTTCAGAGGTTGTATCGGCAAATATAAATAAATTGTCCAAAAATTAAAACCACATTAACTATCAAGAAATCAAAGATAAGCTGATCAGCTTTGTTCAAATAGAATAAAGCAGTCAGTCAATTTTCAATTTGAAGGCTATTTGCCCATAGGACATAACTGCAAAGCAGACCACTACTTTACACCTACCCTGTAGTGCAACCATAATAAATTCAGACTAAAATGATTGAAATAGTAATATAATTAAAAAGACGATGGCAAATAACATGCATAAAAGTTAATAATAGATTAGAAATAATACAAACATCATTGACGCTGAAAAAAATCAGCAGACGAAACAAATTATAAGTAACAACAAAAGACAGCGTACACAATACTAGAATAATACTGATTTGTCTGCAGCATCTAATGTCAACTGTTTACATTGAAAATTATTGCACATAAAAAAACTGCTAGTGCTGATTCACGAGGTGCAGGATTAAAGTCATGTAGGCGCTTTTTTGTGCGACTTGACTCTGGCTTGCCAGGTGCTGTCTGATCGAATGACACGTGCTGTAATGGCACTGGATCAACCTAGAAACATAATGCCAAGCAGCAATGAAATGAACAATCGTGATCATATATCGCTTGCATGATGACATGTAATCAAACTTGAACTGCTCATATTTGTGGAATTTGTGAAGTGTGGCACTGTCACTTATGAAGTGACTGATTAATCAGTGACGTATATAACTGCTATGACCAGATTTTTATGACTTATTGTATAAAGTCATTGTCATAGTCAGTATTTTGTATGATTTGTGCATTACTTCAGTAGGGAGCTGAACACCTCGCCATTATGCTGGAAGTTGGATTGATTAAACAAATTTCTGGAGGAAATGGAAACTGGATTGATGATAGTTATCATGCACATAGGTAGACTGCTTACTTACCAATCGTCAAGTATGGCATTGAAGACATTAGAACAATTTAGGGACGTAAAATATGGTGTTACCTAGCAGGAATTATTTTCATCAATCCCACTGGCCACTTCTATTTAACATGAATTTTTTTCATCAATCCCACTCCCATTTAAGCAAAGAACTATTCTGATCAATCCAACTTGTAGTTTCACGGTAAACTATTTTCTTCGATCCAGCTTCCATTTATGCAATTATTTTACCCAATCCAGCTTCCATTTAAGCAATAATTCTAGTGAAACCAGCATCCATTGAGGCAAACAATAATATTATTTTCATCAACCCCACTTGCATTTCATGAAAAACATTTTAATCAATACGGCTTCCATTTAGGTAAAGAATTATTTTAATCAATCCAGCTTCCATTTTAAATTGACAATATCAAATATGCCAATGCAAAATAATTTGGGGACCTAAACTGAAGGATTACCTTAATAAATTTGGCAAATAAATTATTTTACTAATTTCCAAAGCAATAGCACTAGCATAGTGGACCACATAACTGACCTTGGCTGCTTTTGGTGCATTCGCAGCATTCCAGGCACATAGAATCTCTGTGCTTGCTGGATCGTCAGGTAGTTGGTGATGTCCGAGGCTAGTAAAGTCTTCCAAGGCGAACAAAAGTGCGGCAACGTCTGTTACCGGTAGCGCTCTTGCCATAATGTTTTAATATGGCATTCAGCTCTTTAGCGCTCAACTTATCGACTTCAATCGCTGATTTAATGTCAGTGCACTTATCCATATATACTATATGCTTTATTAAACTTAATATAATGCATAAAGTTTCATCGGGAAACATGTAAACATGCTACATGCCGGTAATAATCATGTTGCAACCAATGTAAACATCCACGCCGGAAGTCATTTGACCTTAGTCCGTCAGTTGGCCGCTAGACGTCGCGCCCGACATTCCGAATTCGGGAATATATTTCACGCCCCGGACGTTATATTATTTTTATAGTTTGCATAATGTCATCATCATCATCATCAGGATCCATGGGCCGAAAGCCCGTATATATAGGTGTCCAATGCAAATTTCGTCATTTGTTTCCATAATCCTCTGTCTTGCGCCAATACACTCAAACTGTGTAGGTCTTGTTTGCACCAATCCCTGATAATCCTCTGTCTTGCGCCAATACACTCAAACTGTGTAGGTCTTGTTTGCACCAATCCCTTGTTTGCACCAATCCCTGATAATGTAGGCTATAAAAATGTATAGGCCTACACCCTAACAGTAGAACTTTAATCGTAATCGTAAACTCGAGATTTCTAGAGCGCCCACAAAAGCGAAGTCGCGGGAACCAGCTTATTCACAGGCGCTTTATCAAAACAAAATCGATGGGCAGAGGTCAAGATCCGGAGAGTCAGGCAGGCAGACAGTCAAACTTTACTTTTATATTGACTGTTTGAAGTATTTCCATAGTTTTCAGACAGATGAACGTTAATAATTTGCATAACAATAATAACTGATTACTTAATTGGTCTTAGTTGAAGATCTGTAAAAAATTAAGTTCGCGTAGCTCAAAATCAATCAGAACCTCAATAATTCAGTCAAAGGACAGATGGCAGCGTAGCAGCCCGATTAAAACGTCAACAACAAAATCAACTGAATTCATGAGATATTTAATCGGTGTTTGCCAAACCTTATTTGAAAATCCTCAAATAACTAAACTTATAAAGATAAGTTTTAGGCGTAATATCTACTAAAACTTAACGCTTTATAATGTTTAATCAGTAGGTTGTTTAAACAATTGTATCTAGTGGTATGAACATTGAAATACAAGGGTACCCCAATATCGCTCGGCTGATATTTCACTTTAACCACGTCACCTGAGTAGAATTTCTGATCATTCGTAGAGATTTAATTATTTCGCCGCATTAATCAGATTGCCTTATTTCGCCATGACGTGCCTTGCAAACATGCGCTCCGTTGTCTTCGTCTGGATGGTGTGGTTCCTTAACGTGACGAATTTTGCACAGTGCCATACGGAAATTCCTCTGTTGTTACTGATATCGTTTGATGGATTCCGGTGGGACTATCTTCAGATCGCCAAGCAACAGGGCTTCGCGACCCCCAACTTCGACAGACTTATTAACAACGGTGCTACCATTGCGGCCGGAGGCCTTAAAAACACGTTCGTCACCAAGACACTCCCGAACCATTTCACGCTAGTGACAGGTTTGTACGAGGAAAACCACGGCATCATCGCCAACAGCTTTTTTGATCCGGTGTTCAACCAGACCTTAAGCATCCACAATCCCGATGCCGAGGAACAAAAGTGGTGGGATGGAAAATCGGGAACGACAGTTCTGGGGACCCAACCGATCTGGGTGACCAATGATCTGATGGGTGGCAGGAGAGCAAGCGGGTCATACTTTTGGCCGGGATCAATGGTCGACAACCATCGTCCTTTGTATACGCGATGCTACAATACAGACGTTGATGCTACGATGGGAGTCGACACGATAATCGAATGGTTCACAAGCAAGACCAGACCGATCAACCTTGGCCTGATGTACAATTATGAGCCGGATCATACAGGGCACCAGGAGGGAGCTGGTTCGATCAAGGTGCTTGAGAAGATAGTGGGGCTTGATGGCTTGCTAGGGCGACTCTTGAAAGCGCTCGAAGAACATGACTTGATCGATCGGATGAACATAATCCTGGCCAGTGATCATGGAATGACCAACATCACCAATTTTGTCTATGTTGATGATTTTGTGGATCCTGCCCTCTACACTATCTATGGCGGGTCACCCGTTTGGAATATTCTACCTGCCCATGGTCAGATATACGAAGACGTTACTAGACTTTGTTGAAGTTAACATGTTATTATATAAACAGTTATTAATTTAATTTAGATTAAAACTTATCTTCATTCACAATAGTTGTTAATTGAAGAATTTCACTAATATTTACACATTGATTTAGCCATTTCTAATTAATCAATTTCATTGAAATTTCTTTTTTTTATGAGATTCGTATGGGCACAGCCTCATAGGCATTTTAAAATTTGGTACTAAAAATAATACGTCAAAAATCAGATCTCACTCGCTCACTCACTCACAATTCTTAGTGTATTTTCTTTTTTAAATTTATAGGCAAAAGAATTAATTAATTAATTCAAGAATTAATTAATTGTTAGTTTCTTATTCTTGAAATAAAAATTTTATTCAGGCAAAGAGGAGGATGTTTATAAGTTGCTGAAGACAGTTCCTAATGTGACGGTCTACAAAAAGGAGGAAATCCCCGCAGAATTTCATTACCAGAAAAATCGAAGGATTCAGCCGATCATCCTTGCAGCAAACGAAGGCACCAACATCTGTTCCAATCGTAACAGCAGTGGCTGTATCCTGAAGGGCAAGTATCTCGTTGATTGGTGGATTGATTGATCAGTCTGTCATATAATATCCTTAGCTTCTGATCAATTGATTGAAGGTTAGGGGTTATAGAAGAGATAAATAATGCAGTGATTGATAAATCAATCCATCCATTTTTGAAGTGATTAAATAGTAGATCAATTGAGTGGTTGGTTAATGAGTAATTGATTGATTGATTGACTCAATATCTTACTTGTGTATATTATTAATTATTAAATTTCTTGGTGGTCTGAATGTTTGTGTTGGAGCCAAGATTAGAATTGGGGCTATGGTTAAAGTTTTAGGTTCATTTTATGCAAGAATAAAGATTACTCATATGAATTAATTCTCTAACACAGCAATAATTTTTTTAAAGTAGGCCCTATTTGTATTTCCTTAGTACATAGAAATTTATTCCTATTAATATGTTCCTCTAACATACAGAACAGTGCTTCCCAACCTTGCTGTCGCGTCACCCAAAGGGTGCTGTTAACCTGCACATGTGGTGCAGCTGGATGGCAGAACTGTAACATTTGTGCAGCTTTTTCTGTCACAAAATGTGAAAAACTGCTGATTATCACTACTGATAGTACTGAAGTAGGCCTAGAATGCTTTCTTTATAACTTAAGGTAGTGTAGGAATAGTTCCATCCTGCAGTCGAATACAAGGAACGTTGCCTGTCAGAAAAATTAAGAACTTACTTGATAAAAAATAGATGAAATTAAGACGAAGGGTGCCGTTGACCTGCCGTTGTGTTAGGGAGGGAGCCGTGCTGTGAAAAAGGTTGGGAATCACTGATATTGTGAATTTTTTGATCATAGGTAATCATGGTTACAACAACAGCTTGCCAGCTATGCATCCAATTTTCATCGCTTATGGTCCAGCGTTTCGTAAGAATGTCACTGTGTCGCCTTTCAACAACGTTGATGTCTATCCACTGATGTGTCATGTTCTTGGAATCCCACCACACCCTAATGATGGAAACCTTGACAATGTGAAGCAGCTACTGGCACAAGGTGATGATGACGATGATGATGAAGAGTATGGGAGCATGTTGACGTGTAAGGATTCTGTGTTCTTCGTTTTCATGTTTATGTTGTGTTAGTGTGATTAATGAATCAGCACAATTAATGTGATCAGTGCAATTTAATAACTAATCCATATCTATGCAATTAATATAGTCAATGCAATTAATGTAATCAAAATAATTTAATCCACCTAACTTACTGGTAATATGATGACTAATTTTATCATTGTAATCCCTGTGGTGCGATTAATGTAATCAGGTTAATTGCTTTAATGTAAATATGTAAATATCGTAATGTGTTGAATGTAGTAATATTATGGAGCCAATGTAAGGCAATGTAATACGAGTATGAATTTGTTGAATTATTTCCAGCGTTTTTTAATATATATCTCAAATTGTCACTAAATAAATTCCTGGTTTTGCTACTTGATCACTCCATAGATGGATAGACTGTTTAATAGATCAATCAGTGGATTTATTAATCCTCTCTTTTAAAATCCTTACCAATGAATCAACTGCTCAACGGCTTTTGCGTGTTTGAAACTGTTTCAGTTCTCCTGGCAGTTGGACTCACGGCATTTGTATCTGGAGTCTGTTGCATTGCGGCTTGTCGATCGCATCGCATCTACATTCGAAGGAACGGACAGGTGTTGCGGAGGTTGACTCCGAACTCCCTCAGCATGGAGGAGAAAGGACGAGACAACAAGCAACCGCTACTCGCATCTGAGGATGAAGATTTTGCCTGATTCCTAGGCATCTGTTTCTGTCTTGCTCATGTCTCTTACCTGTACTGTGGCTAAATTCTCTTGTCAGTTTCCTTGGGTTAGTTTTCTGGCTTAATTCTGTTATAGGTTTCATCTGGCTTAATTCTGTTATAGGTATCACCTGGCTTAATTCTGTTATAGGTATCACCTGGATTTATTCTGTTATAGGTATCACCTGGATTTATTCTGTTATAGGTATCACCGGTTAATTTTATGGTAGATATCCAGGGCTAAATTCTGAACATTGGGGTCTAAATGCTCTCGCTCTTATAAGTAGCTATGAGTAAGTACTCATTTGAATGTACATATATGGCTAAATTGTATGCCACTGTTGCCGATTGATTTTCTGTGTTTGAATGCTCGCTTTGTAGCGCCTAGTGTGAGGGTTCTGGCCTCCCCGAAGCAGTTGCTTTTGCAAGGACCTTGGGCAAGTGCATGCAGAATTGCTTGGCAATGTTTATTTATACGGTTATATAGCTATGCTTGAAGAATACAGAAATAACGAGAATTAGAACTGATTCTCTCGTCTGTGTTCCTAGCTAGCTTAATTCGTTTGTTGCAAAAGCCGAGATTTAATTCTCTTGTAGATGGTTAAAGTCTGGTGTAGATCTATATCTCTGGCAAAATTCTCTGTTAAACATTCCTCATTAATTTTCTTTGTCTGATTTGCATATAACTATTATATGCCTTGCCTTACAGTTTCTGTAATATGTTCACTGCATTGTCAAATTGTGCTTGTGTGCTAAGTTGAAGGTACGTTTTCATTCGATGGTTCAATCACTCTGAACTACATTACATTTCAGTGTCACTTCTGGGTGAACTGATTTTCACATTCCTAAACAACGAAGTCTGTTTGCAAAATGGGTTTCGTGATTTGATATAACCGGGTCTTTTATTTCTGTCTATGTTTCTTCATTTTATGCTGAGATGCTATTTTTAAACTAGTAAGATTTGTCAGGTGCTATATAAATGTTTTATTACATTATGCCTCTTTGTAAAAGAGTAGTTTAGGTTTGAATTTATATAGTTGACTCAGCCTTTCATTCACCAGATGGCGATGGTAAAATGAGCAGTAGGACGTGATGGGCGCCTTGCATGGCTGCCAAACAGTTAAATTCGACTCCTATAATAACTTGTGATCATCCTTTCATACTATGAATTGTAATCATACTGCGGTGTGTCAGTTTGAAATAATAAACGACGATTATTATTTGTGCTTACCAAATAAGTTGATCTCGTGGTATGAACATTGAAACACAAGCGTGCTTGAGTTGATGTAGTGTTTACCAAATCAGTTGATGCTTCTTTGCAAACCTGATTTGGAAAGTTAATACATTGTAGGTCTAGGTTTGTTATTGTGCATCATTTTTGTTTGCTAATTTGGATGGTTTTGGTTGAAATGTGGAGTTGTTTCGGTGTAAAGTGTTGGTTTTCTGTTGTGATAAGTGTTCGCATTGTGTGGATTAACTCTGAGCTGTGTTTGTGGCAATGGAATGATTTTTTAGACTTTTCAATGGTTTATATTACTAAAGTAAGTTGTACTGCTATCATTAACTCAAATAGTCTTCTTCTTATGGAATTTGAACAAAGTTTAAAATGTTGTCATCTGTAAAATTATTTTTGTGCCAGATTTGATTATTAAAGTTTTCATGTACTTGTCGTAGCTTTTGATTTTTTGGTGAATGGATTATTGATTTTGCTAATGGAATACCTTCCTAGTTCTTTTGTAACTGGAAGTGTATGCTGCCAATTTGATGTATCGGTTAAACATCAATTGTTAAATCAAAGTTACTATGTTCATAGCCACTCTCAAAGAGAAATTCAAAATGAAGATTCCTATTGCAGTTAATTTTCAGTAATAATAACAAAAATGATATTAGTAGTTGGACTACTTTCATCTATCAGTGCTTGTTAGCGCCATCAATTGTAGGTTACTTGGATTTAGTTGAAATGGGACAAAACTGAAGCAGATTATTACCTGAGATGAATTTTCTGTAAAATAAATTGTACTAATGTACTTGGATGAAGTATTTTGCATTTTTGTTTTAAATATCTGCACATGTGGTATATTTTAGCGCATTGTGTTTAGTTATATTAACTTGCGCTTTATTAATCTTCATATGATAAAAATCAGTGTTTAATCTAGTAGAGTCCCCTTGCTGTCGGGGGAATTGAGGGTTCTGGGGGTATCCAGCTTATTATAAAAGTTGAAAAGTTGACGAGGGGGTAGTGACGAGTGTTACCAAGAACAAGAGTTCAAAAATTTTCCACGATTTTCGAGGGGGTAGTAACAACACTTTTCCAAGACGGAAATAACTAATTTTAAAATGAAGAATTTTCGAGGGGGTAGTATCGAGAGTTTTCCAAGACAATATTCTACAAAATTACATGTCTTTAATTTTTCTTCAGGCAAAAATTTCATCTCTTTAATTTTTCTGGGAAACTCGATCCTCGTGGGGGGACTTTACCCCCCCAGAGACGTCTAGATTAAACAGTGGATAAAAATAATAATCCAGTGCTTCAGCTTAATCGATTTTTGTTGCACCTTCTCCTTCAAGGAGAACAGTGATGACTGGCAATAGTAATAATAACGCTAAGAATAATTAACAGAAGTATCACTTTCTATTTTAAAGTGTAATGCAAGCTTATACAAATCTGTACTTGTTCACTGTCTGTTTACGTTGTATAATTATAATCTATATGATTATCCATATATATTCTTATTGACGGTACTGTAATTGTTTTGTTAATTGTGCATTACGCTTGAAGGTGTGCTGGAAATAACTAATGTTTATTTTAACCTTATACTGAAAGGATTTGTAGATGTATTGGTGGGTTTCCATATGTTTTTCAGTTAATGTGCTTGAGGTGACAAATCTTTGGAACATGGGTTGATTAAGATGCAGTCTTTGGTTATGTTTTCATGGGATATATTTTACCAGCTTTTTAAACAAATATTTGAAACAGTCTGTACTTTTAGCATTTAATTGTAAATGTAAAATATCGTAACATGCCAATGCAAACACAATGTTTAATTGAGATTTTATTGAAATCTGTAGGGCAATGTAAATTTGTCTCTGGAGAGCAGTAGCAAAGTTGTATACATTTGAATCAAGTTTTGGTTTGCTTACGAATAGCGATTTTGTTGAATTTTTCAATTGTACATTACATGGATTTAGTTGAAATGGGAGAGAACTGAAGACGAATTAATCGTCCGAGGTGAAGTTTCTGTAAAATAAATTTTACTTGGATGCAGTCTTTTTAATTTTTTTTAAAATATCTGCAACTGACAGAGAGACATCAGTAACCTCGCATAATTCACGGTTAATTTACCTGCGCCAACTATGCAGAATCGAGCCTTTTCCGTGGTGGGCCCAGTGGTCTGGAACGGGCTCCCCAGGAGATACGCCTGCTCCCTGGGACTTTTACTGAAGCTTTCTTTACTAAGCTCAAAACTGTACTTTTGGCCGTGCTGGAGTCGGGAGCGCCTCTGAGTAGTCCTCTGGAAGGGGCGCTATATAAATTTATGAATGAATGAATTAATTACATACAGTGAGTAAATGTGCGAAATAGGGTTTCTGTGTATTTGGGTCTCTTTAGCCTAAAACTGGAAGCAGTTTGAGATTTTCTGGTGAGTCTGGTGTGTGGATGACTCATGGTAGCAAGTTTAAAAGCTTGAGTTGGTTCTGTTACCCGACACTTTTAGTGTGTAAATGTGTGAAATAGTATATTTCAGTGTTAGGGCCCTTTCGGCCCAATAGCCATAAGATCGAAGCTATTTAAGGTTTTTTGATGATTGGCTAAGTTTCACTCCACTCGCTTAACATGCCTGAACGGTTATGGCATCAGAAGATTAAGACTTCGCCTGAGGTGACTCAAATAAGGATTGTCCGTAAAATGTGGCCTAACCAGGGTTACCAGGTCGTCGCGACAAGCGCAAGTTGGGCTACTTTTCAATGCGCTCGTGACTGAAAATTTCGTCCTCGTGACCTCGCGATATTTGGGCTACTTTTGAATTGTCCCGCGGTCGCTACGGCGACATTATGAATTCGCATAAATTGACAGCATTAGGCTCGCAGGTCACTGTTACTAGCTACTAATCTTATGTGGTATTGCTTGCTAAGAATTAAGTACGTGCTCTACGGTGTACTGACTATCCTACGGTAAGCAAGAAGCAGTTTGCCATCTAAATTTTGAGGCCAGTGGTTTCATCACGTGTCTTGGCAAAACCAACAGGTCATGTATGTCGACGTACCTAGCAAAGATTTATTAATGTTTTCATTTAGCTGTTCAGCTCGCGACTTTTGGCTACTTTTTAACGTGATTTCGCGACCACGCACTTCCGAAATCTGGCAACCCTGATGCTCACATACATTTACGGTAGCTCAGCTGACAATTTGAACAAGATATTTCGCATTTAAGCTTACAGTTAGCCATTAAGCTTAGTAGCGATCATTCAGGAGAAGACGGAGCTAACTTATGAGTAATTTCACTTGAATTAAGTTGCAAAATAGCCTATGCATTAAGTGGACAGTTTTTCTGCTACGTACTGTACGTGCCACTGAGTAACATATGAGAAACACAAATTCTATTGCATCACTAATTTCTTTTACAGATTTTTTGCTTGAAAATTTGTGTAATTTTTTGTTTGTCGTGCCCCAACCTGAGGCAGAATGAATGGGCTCACGATGATGTACGTTAGCGCGGATTCCGCGGAATCTGCTATCTCCATAGGCCGAACAGCGCAATCATCACGTATACCCAGCTCACTCAAGACTGGTGCCTGATGTATGCCGGAGCAGTTCAGACATTTGGAACACGAATCAGCTTGATCTTGAATAGGCCTATGTAGCAGTCTAACAGAGGCCTACAGGAAACCACGGTTACTAGCGTTTCTCGCTTATAATCCGTTACTTATATGCGAATATTTCGGCTCGGGTAGCACAACTAAAGACGGGCTGGATCGATTTTGTTTTGACTGAGCGCTGGTGAGTAAGCTAGTTTCAACGACTCAGTGTGATTCTCGATCCTTAGGCCTACAGATTTTATTTTGGTTACAGTCATAGTTAATGGTCTCTTATTTTAGTTATAGTTACAGTTATAGTTAGTATTATTTTATAGTTATAGTTAATAAGTTATAACTGTTATAGAAACGTTTACAAAATAACTAAATTTAAAAAACTGCGCCACTACTACTGGGTTAGGCCTAATTCACAAATCCAAAATCCAGAGCGAACATAATATTATATTATATAGGCTATTATAGTTATAGCGCATTTTCACGTTCTCATGTTTGTCGATATTGCACCTTTTATTTTTTTATTAATAATAACGATGAATTTTCGTTAGTGTTATTTTCGTTATTGTTATAGTTACTGATATTTTTTAGTTATAGTTATAGTTAACGAAATCATTTTATTCTCGCTAACGAACATTTTCGTTACCGTTATCGTTAACGAGAATCACACTGCGGCACGACTTTACTATTTTAGGCGCTGTGGAAATCTCACAATTTATATACGCCGTGGTTTTGGGTGGTTTTGTGCGATACTACACGCAGCGTGTACACACACTAGCTTACTCAACATCCAACGCGCAGGATTAAGCGAATGCTTCAGCCTTTAGGTCCCAAGGCTTTGTGATTACATTACTATAATAAGATAGTGTGCTATGGTGCTATCGAGTAAACCGTACCGATTGGCTAGCGTAGCATAGGCTATATAGGCCTACCTCCTTTCGGGGAGAGTGCACAGCAGGTGCACAGATTTCTGCAGCATGAATGATTTTACATAGGGCCTACGTAGACACTACTATAGCGTTTTAACCGTAATTCTGTGTGACACATCGCGTGTAATAATTCAAGCCTACGCGGTGATGCATGGTGGGAAAATGCATGTTTGGCTAACGAAATTCTTCTTACTTTATTTGTAAAGTTCTTTCAGTTATTTAGATATGTGAATCTTTTCCTTTCCATGCTAAGAAAACTTTGAAAACGCGTGTTTATCAAGAAATAAGATATGTAAATTTGTATAGGGCCTATCTAAGCTCTGTAGACTGTGATAATAATAAATCTCCGGGTTTACTTATTTTTATTATTTGATTGAGCAGTGCCGTACTGCTAGCCAGCGTGCACGCGTGCGAACGGCTTTCAAACTAGCGCTCAAAAGGCCTGTGTACAGTATTATATCTCAGCACTCAGCCTCTGCAGTCTCATCTGTAGCCTGTACAGGGTGGGCCATTAAAAATGACAACATCGCGTTCAGTGGCGGTTCTAGAGTTTTTGGACTGGGGGGGGGCTAAAACGTAATTAGCCCCTTCTCATTAATGTACGTGTTGATACTGCTGAGCGTGCTGACTCCGTTTACCCGTTTCAGCAACCTACTGAAATGAAACTTAATATTCTCTGGCCGACGTTCTGATAAACAGAATAATCTCTAAAGTACGATTATGTCAGTATGAAAAAGAAAAGCTGATGGAAAAAACTTCATCTGTGTAGTACATTTTTGTATCGACTTGATACTGTTTATGGTTCATGCAACATCTTCTACCTCTTTGCAAAGTTTTAGCAAGATTATACCAAGATATTTTAAGTTTTCAGCAACAAATTAAGATGGTTACAAATTTATCAACAACTGCTGATGTATCTTGAAGAAGTGAAAGACTGATGGAAGACCAAGTTCCTTCTCAATACTAAGCCTGCAAAGGTGATTCAATCTCTGCTTTGACACGTTTGACCGGAAATAAGTTTTGACCGTCTTCAGGGTTGTGCTGAAAAGCTTATTTCTGAACTGGCTGGAGATACAGGAATTGTTAATGTTAGCCTTGTAAATGCGATTAAATCAGGAAAAGCATAGGGCATAGTCATCTGCAGAAATTGTAAAACATATTGCGCATCGCGTAATCCAGTCTGTCTGAAAATCGTGTCTTATATAGCGCCACTTCAAGATATCTACTCAGAGGCGCTGATGTTAAATGTCATTACGACGAATCTATTGCATCAGTTAGCAAAACAATGCACGGTAAGCTGAAAGAGTTACCAGTGGCGGGCTCACGCACACACGATGAAACAACCAACGGCTTCCCGTCGACAGCTGAAGATGGCATGGATGTTCATTGCATCTCATAATTGTCCAAAAATGCACCAGTTTGACTGTTAAAATTAAAATTGAATTTATTGTGGAGAGAAGACTGTATCCCTCACTACAAAGCATGCACCGCAATTCCATTTGCGGGTTAGAAAATCTATCCCCGCCCTCAGTATTTGCGGGTAAATATATTGCTGCCAAACTGGGGCAGTTCTCCCATGAATGATTCCATCCCTTGTGTATTCGTTTAAGTCGTTTTACATACCTGTCATAGCGTTATCAATACCGTAGAAAGTACATCAGCTTTTCTTTTTTTTACTTCTGACAATGAATTTATCCATTAATTTGTGTAGACCTATGTGCGTGCCCAAACGTATTCTAGTACACACTAGGCGGAGACTTGGTCTTGGGTTTGCATGGGGGACCGGGTGAAGGAGCGGCCGAAGGACGATCGGTGAGGCGCGCAGCGCCGAACAGAGGGGTTTGGGGAGGGGGATGTGCCCTCCCCCATCTAAAATTTTTGAATTTCCACATTGTAATGGTAGCATTTTAAGCTGTTATCTGAACAAAATTGCCCTATAATTTGTAAGTATGTATGTATTGTTACATATCTCTATCTAAATTTTTGAATTTCCACACTGTAATGGTAGCATTTTAAGCTGAGTCGTGTTTGAGTTTGGGGAGGGATGTGACCCATCCCCTATCTAAAAATTTTTGAATTTCTAAACTGTAATGGTAGCATTTTAAGCTGTTATCTGAACAAAATTGCTCTATAATTTGAGTGCTGATAGGAACCAGCTGTCACTCGTAGCTTACATGCAGTTTGAGTCGTGTTTGAGTTTGGGGAGGGTTTGGGAAGGGGGACGTGACCCATCCCTATCTAAAAATTTTGAATTTCCACACTGTAATGGCAGCATTTTAAGATGTCATCTGAACAAAATTGCTCTATTATTTGAGTGCTGATAAGAACCAGCTGTCACTCGTTGCCATTATTATTATATTCATGAAATATTTCAGAAATATTGGGGGATATAAGCAGCTCCGTCCCCCACCTCAAGTTTTGGAGGGGACCGTCCCCTCCTGTCCCCCCCTAAGTCTCCGCCCCTGCTAGTACCCACTGTTCTTTATGCACAAATAGTCATACACACCTACAGTATACACTATAGTACGCAGAGGCTGTAATTCGGCCTGTCACTGTCTGTCTATCCCCCTCTTGGTGTTGCTGTTGCCCTGCTTCTTCTATCCCTGCACCTAAAGCTGATGTCACCCCAGCGTGCAGGGTTATTGAGTGCTTGCGGCTGACCTAATCTCGGCTGCCCAGGCTGTAATCTGTTCTTCAGTCTCTTCTTGAACACCCCAGCCCTTCTGTAGTAACAGGGCAGCAGTTAATAATATAAACGAAGAGAAATCTCTGCAACGAAGGCAACATTCCTGTGACGCATACCGGCATATCTCTACGAGCCCCTTGGCTAGCCGTGACAAAAGGACGACGGCAGGGGGTGGACGGAGGGAGGGACTGACGGCTGAGACGGACGGCAGGGCAGCGAGCTCCGCCGCAGGCGGACGAGTACCATCCCCTAGAGGCCACTTCTGCCACTCTGCCTCCCTCATTTCCTTTCTGCCTGTCTGCCTACCTGCCTCGAAGACAACAGTCCTCTTAACAGTCACTATAGGGTTTGACATCTGCCTGCCTGGGAGGCAGAGGGGATGGAGGGATGTAGGGATGGATAGAGGGCTGTAGGGGAGAGATGGACGGACGGTTGGAGGTATGGAAGGAGGGATGGAGGGAGGGGAGAGATGGGCGAATAGTTGGAGGTAGGTATAGAGGGACGGAAAGAGGAAGGGAGGGTTGTAGTTAGGGTGGATGGATGGAGGGAAGGACGAAGGGGTTGAGGGAGGAGGGAGAGGCAGGGAGAGGGAGAAGACGTACGTCAGCGTACCCGGTGACCACGCATCTGTTAACATTTTCAAATTGTTTTGAACTGTCCAAGGACGGGAAAACATCTAGTTAGTATATAGATAGACATGTGCTTGGATCTGATCATCTGAGCACTATGATTGGAGCAGCAGTGCAGGAATCTGTGATATGTGATTGTGATATGTTACAGGTTCCAAGATTTACAGAGCAACATTATCCACAAAGGAGTTTTACTCAAAATCTGTTGATCCATTGAGAATTAAGCATCAGGAGATTTCTAAGGCTTTTTAATTGTTACCTATAGTCTACAGGCATTGTAGGCAATGTATGGCTAATTAAGTAAACGTTAAACTAGGGGGGCTAAAGTGTGCATAGGGGGGCTGAGAAAAACTAGAAGGGCTAACTTTCCATCTAGGGGGTTACAGCCCCCCGGTAAAATCGCCACTGATCGCGTTCAATCTGAATTATTTAATTAATTAATATATTTTTTCTTTTCAAAATGCAAGTAGCCTAATTTGTTGCTAAATGTTATATTCTATGTATCCGCCTCGGTTTTCAACAATTTTCCTAAA
This sequence comes from Aporrectodea caliginosa, assembly GCA_020284085.1. Classification (NCBI taxonomy): domain Eukaryota; kingdom Metazoa; phylum Annelida; class Clitellata; order Crassiclitellata; family Lumbricidae; genus Aporrectodea; species Aporrectodea caliginosa. Next base: position 571,414 of record JACEVL010000585.1, read on the forward strand.
AGTCTGTGCCAGTAGTACTCGTATATCAGGGCCGTATTTACTGTGGTGGAGGCCCCGGTGCACCGCTGTGGTGGAGGCCCCTTAGCAAGCCGCAGGCCAGGTGCGGATGATGCCTGAAAGTCGGCAATTATAGCTCACTGGCGACGACTCGCGAAACACGACGTGTCAACTTCAGCATATCCCAAAGACAAGGATGTAATTGAAGATAGGATGATCTATGAAACATAATCCTGATTTGTTTTCCTCAAATTCGTGCAATTAATCGCTGAACAACATATCGGGTCCTCCATGCTTTTTACTTCCAAAGACCAGCTCACTCTAGTATTTCGATACATGGGTGTTATCATAATCCTTTCTTTGCTGCTTGATTGCAGGGCACTCTCTCAATTTGGTTGTGCAAGCAGCTGCAGAATGCTCTCCTGCTGCTGTGGAGTTTTTTGCTCTGCTTCAGGAAATCTATGTCTTCTTCACAGTTTCTACACATCGCTATGAACTGCTAACACAGTTATCAGTCTCTGTTCCAAAAAGAATCAACACAACCCGATGGTCGTGCAGAGCTGAAGCGGTTAAATCTTTATCACAAGGATATAACCAGTTTATTGAAGCTCTCGATCGAATTGCTGACGATACGGATGAACTAGCAGACGTGCGTTGCAAGGCCCATGGACTTTCAGAGCGACTGTGTCAGCTTGAGACTGGTATTTACACCGTCTTCTGGAATGACATTTTACAAAGAGCCAATGCCACCAGCAAGACACTGCAGGACCCTCTATTTGACCTAAACTCCGCTGTTGCCGTGGTAAAATCACTGAAAACGTTCGTCGAGTCCAAGCGAGATTGCTTCCAGGAGTACGAGAAAGAAGGCATCGAGAAATCCGGAACGACAGAATACATTCAGAATACATCCAACGCAACGTTCGACTTGATCAACCTCGTCACGTTGTTCCGCGCATGGAGTTGACGCAGTCAGACAAATTTAGAATACAAAACTTTCTACCAGTCAGTTTGTTAGTGCTTTGCAACATCGGCTTGGTGTTTACGAGCTTATCTCGTCTCGGTTCGGTTTCCTACGCAAACTGCATGTACTTTCATCACCAGAACTACTGGCAGCAGCATCGAATCTCGTTGAGGTCTATAAGGACGACCTTGATGCATGCTTTGGAAATGAGGTTGTGCAGTTTGTTGACTTTGTGGACACATTCAAGGATGAAAAAGCTCAAGACGTCTCTCGAGAGCATTTCATGTATCAGCTGATAGGCCTACTCAAGAAAGAAGCACAGGGCTCATTTCCTAATGTGGAAATAGCACTCCGCATGTATCTGGTGCTGATGATCAGTAACTGCAGTGCGGAACGTTCCTTCTCAAAAATGAAACTAATAAAGAACAGACTTCGGACATCAACGGGCAATGAGCGGTTGTCCCATCTGGCTCTGATGAGCATAGAAGCTGACATTCTGCATGAGATCAACTTTGAGGACCTGGTGACCGAATTTGCGAAGAAGAAACACGCAAAGTTCCACTAATTTGACATAAATTCACACCCGAGACAAACTACCTTCTAACCTGTTAACGTTTTCTTAGTTTTAGATTTTTCTAAATTGTGTCTGTGCTCGCTGTGCACTGCTGAAATATTTCATAATCAATTATGAAACACAAGAAAAAATTCTTGCATTTGTGGTGGAGGCCCCTATGTGGTGGAGGCCCCGGTGCCAGTGCACCTAGTGCACATGCCTAAATCCAGGCCTGGTTATAATGATGCTCCTGTCTATAAATCTCTGGGGCATTTTTCGCAACAGTTAGGCCTACTCCTCAACAATGGCCAACTTAAGTTGTTCTATTGTTGTAAATTTACGACGAACGTAGATTTTTGTTTTTAAGGGCACCCACAAACAACATAGTCTACCGGGTTTCGGTCTGGGCTAATTGGGGCCACATGTCTGATTCGAAGAAGGTTCTCCTGGTGATAGTAGTTGAGTGCTTCTTGCCAGGGTTACCAGGTCGTCGCGAAAAGCGCGAGTTGGGCTACTTTTTAATGTGCTCGCGACTGAAAATTTCGTCCTCGCGACCTCGCGCTATTTGGGCTATTTTTCAATTGTCCCGCGGTCGCGACGGCGACATTATGAATTCTCACATATTGACCGCTGTAGGCTACTGGGTCACTGTAACTAGCTACAGTACTATTCTTATGTGGTGTGGCTTAGTTAGTAATAAAAACATGCTCTACGGTCAATCAATCAATCAATCAATCAATCAATTTATATAGCGCCTCTTCAAGGGTTCTACTCAGAGGCGCTCCGGTGTACGGACTAAGTCTACGGTAAGCGCGAAGCAGTCTGCCAACTAAATTTTTACTTCAAGGGTTTCATCACGTGTCTTGACGAAACCAAAAAGTATGACTATTGACGTACCTAGCAAAAATGTATTAATGTTTTCATTTAGCTGCTCAGCTCGCGACTTTTGGGCTACTTTTGGACGTGATTTCGCGACCAACCACTTCCCAAATCTGGCAACCCTGCTTCTTGCTGTGTGTAAGGAGTTCCGCCCTGCTGCAACGTCCAATTGTGACGATTGCATCTTGTTCAGGAAATAAACCCCTTTCTAGAACGTGATCACAGTAGTATTTACTCTTAACTTTTACTTCGGGTCCAACAAACACTACATTGGTTTTTCCAATCCGAGACACACCGACCGAAACCAAAGACCTTGGAGTCTTCGACTCCCGAAAGCGGAAAGCATGATGCTGCGACTCAAATGTTCACCGTCGCATACGAGTTTTGTTGCTGGAGTTTGCTTTTCTTTCTTACATCGAAATAAACATGATCACTTTGAGAATTGACTGGTGTGGCTACTGCAAATGTCTTCATCTGTGAACCAAATGCTTCTCGCTCTTCTCTCGTTAGGAAACATTTCAAATACATGTAGCTGCTGACTTCGTTGCAGGCGTTTTAATTTGCAGCCTTCGTTACCACCTGCCCATCACACGATTGTACGCTTTAAGTTGTAAATTTTTCTTCACAATACGTCGAACTGGCTTGATTTGGTAAGTAAGTACATCACAGAATAATTTACGTGTTTAAGATTTACTCAAAATAGTGCCGATATTGTATTCAACACGACTGAACGCGATGTTCTCATTTTTAATGGCCCACCCGGTATATGACGGATGTTCCATGATACATGATACTAGGGTCACAGACTTCGTATGCGTGATGTCTGTCTAGGTCATCTGATTGGCGAACGAACACTCAGTTGTACATTAAGATTTATCTTGGTTGTGCATGTGCACTCGGATGCACACAGCAATATACAGCCAACCTGAGTCCGGCTGCAGGCATGATTTTTCCTTGAAGGCTTATACTTCCACTGCATGCCCTTGTTCCTCTGTCTCTCACTGTGTCTGTCTGTCTCTCGATCGCTGTCTCTCTGTGTGTGTGTCTCTCTGTGTCTCTGTCTGTGTCTCTGTCTGTCTCTCTTAATGTTTCTCTAATTTAAGGTAGTATTGTTAAAGACATTGACTTTGACGATGTAGTGTCCTGTATATATACGGAAACCCATAGGAGACATGCTTTTATTTCTTATTTTTCTAGTGATTATGTACTTGAAAATAAAGACAAGCATTCGAGCGATTGTAGCCAACTATGACAAAGACAAAAAGCTTCAAACAGTCGCAGAAGTACTGAAATTGACCAACTTGATTTTGAATCTGTGTGTAATAATTATTTCGTACAAAGGAATGACATGCGTCGAAAGGTCTTCGCTTTGTTTCCAGCCCGGATTGTTTAATGACAAACTTCGACTGGAAACTGTTTTAACGAAGATCGGATGAATAACAATGATTGATGAACGATAACAATCAAGTCTAGCTCTGGCTCTGAGTGTCTGAGACTGAATGTCCAGATCCCATCCCCCCCCCCAATATTTTGGACACATCTGCTAGTGCCCTCTCTGATCCTCTGGAAACCGGACTCGGACCTCCCTCGGACTACTCTTTTGGACAACCCCTCTGACTAGACGCAGCGCTCGTGAATAAGCTGGTGCCCTGCGCTTGGCTTTCGAGTGGCGCTTTAGAAGTTTGGAAATTACGATTACGATTCCATCATCTAAATGAGCGAAAATCGATATGCGAACCGGCTCTTATTCATGCTTGTGACTAACACTAAAATGAACCGCATGAGCGTACGGTACTGGGGATATCTAATCAGCGAATATAGGGAAACAAAGAACTAAAGTCAGTTATAACGGTTTACTCTCCTCTGCGTGTGAGTGGGTGTGTGTATGCGCGCGCTGCTAAATTCTGAGCACGTTAATTGTTCACATGGCGCGCCAGTTGCCTACACCAATGTAGTAGAGCAATGGAGGCGTGCCACGACGCATATAAGATAATTATACCTATAACGCTGCGCGCAGATATTCGAGTTAGCCTACGTGTTCGGGCAGTCGTTCACGATCTATTTTCGTTTGCATTATTACATCCTGAAGGCTGTTGGTAAGTAGAGAAAACACTTTTTCGACTTGTAGACGTAGGTAGATCTGCCGAACTCACTTTTACAGTCGCGTGGTTGGAATGGGAAGCATCCAGCCGATTATGAGGTTAAAGATGACTACAGTTACTGTAGACCTGTCGAATACTTTTGTTCATCGAGCTGGCATAAATTATGCCAGTGCGCATTTTTTTAATGGGCGTGGTTAAGATAATACTGACAGCAGCTGTCGAGGCGGGACTTTATAGGCTATGCATGATACAAACATAACCAATAGTTTTTACTGAAACAATAACCAATCAACTTAAACGTTGCAAATGAGTACATTATGGTTGCATGCAATGCATGGAACGATTGCATAGCCTACATATAGATCTTAAAGAGTCTAGACTAAGATATTTGTACATTATTTGAAATGGATTATAACACAAGCAAATAATATCGAGAAATTAACGACGAAATGTAAGAGATTTGGGATCACAAACTATTTTTCAGATATTAAGAAGCCGATGTAAAATTTCATCTGGAAATAGACTACGCAATCAAATAAATAAATATTATAAACATACTGTAGCCTATATGTTCGGTTAAGGTTTCAAATAGGCCTAGCCTGTAGGCCATAGGCCTATAGATAGGCCCCCTATATTTATTTGGGTGCGTATCCCAAAAGAAATGTTATAGACGCTCTGGTAAATAGTTTGTGAACCCAAGTTATAGTACGTTTTGTGTTCTAATCTTAATCTGGTGGGTCTTTTATTTCCAGCCAAGTGCTGTTAGGTCTATGCACTATGCTGCGAAAGTGACATTGTCTACTATGCTTTGTTTGGCCCAGGCCACTCGACATTTCTAATTTCAAATTTTAAATCTTGTGCGCTGCAACAATGGACGTCATTCTCTTTATTTGTAGGTTTCTTTTAAGTGTCGAGTTAATGAAACGCCCCTCGAGGGTCGAGTAGTGACCTAGATAATGGAAGGATTTCCTGCAGTTGCCGCCATTTCAACGGTTTCAGTCGAGTGGTCCAATCAGTAGAAGGCTTAACAGAATTTGGATGTAACAAAAGGTCGTACTCGTACACTTTGCAAACCTATAACTCTGTATAACCCAGCCTGTGTAACCTCGCAAGCTCTTCACCAATCATCGCTTGGTCTCCTGATTCCGTGCAATCACATTATAAACTCATTACAGTTTAGGTTATACGACAACTTTTGACTTAACAGTGGCATGTAGTTCAAAAATCCAGACTTTTGGTACAACGACAAGACAAAGGCGACACGTGTCAATTCGTGTACTGAGAGCACAAAAGCTGACACGTGGCACGTGACAGGTGCACAATTCAACACCGCGCTGCAAGCTGAGGCGTGACACAAATTAGTTTACGCGGCAGTTGCACTTTGGATCATTTGAAATAAGGGGCCATAAAGTGCGCGATAGTATACTGGTTAGCGTGCTGGACTGTCGGCCCAGAGGTGGCGGTTCAAATCCATGGCAGAGCAGGAAGAAATTTCAAGTTTTATTCTGTAACAGCGCCCACTAGCGAACGCGAGCGGGTAAGACATCTGGAGCTCTTCCTCGTTTGAGGTAAATGAAACTTAGGTAGGCTAATTTGATTTTGTGTGCAGTAATTATTGCGCCATCACCTTTAAAGTTGACGTGAAAGTCAAGTCAGAGGTGCTTTTGCAATTGCAAATGCTGCGTAGAAATGTTTTTGCAACGTAGCCTAATGATGTAGGCTACGTCGCAATTTCTCAGACACGCTGACATCATATCGATTGGGTTGCAACGGTTATGCTGACTCTGTGTCGCTTGAAATCTAAAGCGAGAGTGATGACGGCGCATCTCGATTAGGCTAGCGCACGTAGCCTAGGTGCCTATAGAACTAGCCTATTGGCGGGTTCGACCCGAAACGTTGAGAAAATTCAGCCGCAATAGATCTATTTATGATTTCTGGAATTTGTAGTTTGCGTTTAAAATCTATAGGCCCTATCTAGCCTAGGCTACATATCGCATAGTTATTTGAAAATTCTGCAGTTTCTCTGGAGGCCTTCTGACTTTATGGACAGTTCTAACCATTGCGAATAATTGCTGATTTACATATTTCTGTTGAAAGCAATGACGGTTGAAAGCACAAATAATTTCATACGATCTTCTGTTAAAGTGAGTAGACTCAGTAGAGTGACTATTTTGATGAGTTACTGTATACATAACTGTTCGCCATTAGTGGGCAAAGCCTCAAAGGAAGTTCAAATCGTCGGAAAGAAGAGCAAGACAATAGGCTAAATGAGGAAAAGAGCCAGGGAAACCCGAGGAAACCGATGTGAACATGCAGCGGTTGCAGCCCTGGCCTATAGGCCTAATATAGGGCCTACTTTTATATCGAGTTGCTAAGTCGGGTCTTTTGCGAGGTCATAAATTTGATAAAAGCACATGATCATATCCAAAGTCTGCGCTCAGGTCTCGTGATCTCAATATTTTACTGAACTTACATGTTAAGGATATGTGACTAGCCGCTGAGTGTTATCCACTGTTGAGCTTTACTGAGGGCGGTATACGGTCTACTCACTCTACTGCTTGGATAGCTGCGCGTAGGCTCAAGTTATAAATCGATAAAGCAGCGCGCAGGACTAAAATTAGCCTATGGGTTTCCATGGTTAGATCATGCACGCCTGTATTGTTGGATATATCGCGCTCAGGCCCGCCGAGAGGGGGGGCAGGGGGCAAATACCCAGGGGACCGGGGACTTTTAGGGGCCCGGGCTGCAGTGTTATTTCTATTAACTGTAACTGTAACTGAAATAGCAAAATAACTGAAAAATGTCTTGCAGTTAACTGTAACTGTAACTGAAACTGAAAAATACTGAATAACTGAAACTGTAATAGTAACTGAAAAACGAAAACTGTATAACTGAAAAATAACAAAAGTTAACTGAAAAATAAAACATGAGTGCTTTTCTTACTTACTTTTTGAATGGTAATCCTACTCTAGTCTACAGTCAGTTTCTATAGGCTACTCATTTCACTTCTGGTTTCTTTACGGTTTTCTATGCTAGTTTCACTTCTGGTTCCTTTTTATCCATCTAGTTTAACTTGCAGGAATCTTGATTGATTGATTGAGCCACAGGCTAAATAGTCAAATCTTGCGACGACTAGTTCGATCACTTACAATCATTCAATCGTCGTGAAACTTGGCAGATAGACTCGCCCGCGCACACACTTCATTCTATCAAAATTTCAGCTCCCCAAAAGAGGCTAGCTTATAGAATCGGGGACTAAACTTTTCGAATCGGGGAATCCCCTTTTCCGATACGGAGCGTTGTGATTGGCCAGCGTTGCCATTGGCTGCAACAGAAACGGGTGCGGTGCCTGATTAAACGGACGCTATGTTGTAAAATGCTATATATTTGTAGAGGTAACTGCTTAATATGACGGATTATAGGATACTAGATGGATATAGTAAAAAACTTTGTTTTTACTATTGGTTCTTTTTATCAGATTTCTATATGCTAGTTTCACTTCTGGTTCCTTTTCAGTTTTCTATGTTTGTTTCACTTCCGGTTCCTTTTCCTTTCGTTGTGTTGTCGTTGGCGCTAAACCGTAAATTCGTAAAACAATCCACGACTACGAGAATAATGTTTAAGCCAAGTAGTGGTCGAAAAGTAGAAAGTGACGTGTGGGACCATTTTGTTTATGAAGCTGCAACGACAAAAGTCGATGTTGTGTTCACACCGTTGCTGGCAAGGACGTTGAAAACCACGAGTGTGGCACGCTAATTGTCGGAACATAGCAAGTGTTAATCTGGAATGTCGTGTTTTCTTTAAAGTCAACCGACAATATGTTAAATCGCACTGATTTGCTGCGTAAATATTTCTGGTAACTGTTCAGAATACTTGTGGTCAGTGTGTCGTTAGTGAAAAAAATAACTGGTGCTATAACTGAAAAGTAAAGAGAAATAACTGAAACTGTAACTGAAAAATAAAAAAAAATAACAAACTAACAAATCTGATTTCAGTTAACTGTAACTATAACTTTAACTGAAAAAATCATAAATTAGATAACTATAACTGTAACTGTAACTGAAAAACCATAACTGAAATAACACTGCCGGGCTGCACTCGCAATCACAAAGTTTATGATTTTATGCTTTTTAAAATATCATATTACGGTCACGTAACTACAATAGTTGCACTTATAAATATAATTCTGTAGTGTCGTACCTGCACTATTATTATTTAAGTTTGTTGAAAAAAATTTCTCATAAAGTCTAAGGATAGTTATGGGCCCGTGACTGCTCTGCCTAGGGGCCCGGAATTTCTGTCGGCAGCCCTGATCGCGCTGCCTTGACTTGCTAGAGCAGCGATATATCTATGTACAACACAGCTATGTATTGCACCACAGCAATAAATTAATAATGTCGCTATAATTGTGATTTAGGTTGTTCTAATCCCATGTTCCCGCAGTGCGTTTGCAGGCGGTTCAATAAAGCACATACTTACTTACTTAATTACTTAAACGTACCATTATCCAGATAACGTGGCGGGCAAAGATTCCTACAATCTTGCGTTCATTTCGTGACGTCATTGCGCTGCTGATTTAAAGTTTCAAGTATGATTTAGGCCTATTTAATGTTCAACTTGGACTTTGCGTTTAAAACTCGTTTTCTGAGCAAGGCAGTATCCTAATAACTTCTGCACAACACTTAGTGGCGTCTGTTTTTGTTTCTTTGGTCTACAACTAAATATTTACAAAGGTTGTGAACGTAGTGGATGGAAAACATTGGCCTACATCCATGGGCGTCCGCAGGAATTTTGTAGGGGAGGGATGTTTTAAGGGGACAAAGTTTTGAATTGTTGGCACGGGAAACTAATATAACAAGGGTGCCAACAGGAACCTGTCACGTTAACCTCAGCGCTCGCTCCCATGATTAGGGGGTCTGGCGCGGATCCCATCAGCCGCCAGCGCTTTTGGAAGCATTGACATGATATGGAGCCTGTTTTTAGCGTTCTGGGATCCGTTTTCAGCTATATCTGAACGTTTGTTTCAAACACAAAACTTAAAAGTTTCAATGTTTTTATGTTTTTAGATTTCCAGGTTTTCTTGACTAGTTTGGATAAAAAAAATAAAAATGGAAAAATCATAGCCATTCATTGTTAAAAACTAAGGTGATAAGTAATTTTTAAATATGTGCAAAATCCATGAGGGGGGCAAATGCCCCCCCCATGCACAATACGGACTATGAACAGTTACTTGCAGGATGTAGGGCATTTGTAGGCATGGGGTCCGGACTGTCCGGGGCATGGGCCATGCCCCGGACAGTTTCTTACAGGGCTCGCATGAGTGAGGCCCTATAAAGATTTAAAATTTAGAATTTGTGATGAGTGACGTGTATTTGGCAAATTGCACGAATCTATAATTTATGGGTAATAGGCCTATTGTATATGTAGCCTACATACATTGTAGGCCTATGCATTTGTATATTCATAGTGCGCTTTTGAGAACCTGCCAAAGTTATTTTGTAATATGATGTTATTGTAGGTAGTAATAATAATTTGCTTGACGTTACGTTGCGCTCGGCCATTTTGAGAGTGTACCAGAAAGACGGTGTAGGCCTATTCAGTTGAGCTCTCCGTGTTTGCGGGACCGTGCCAGTGGTGACTCTTTTAGTCATCTGTTATTCGAGCTGTGTTCGTTTCCGTTTGACTGGTCATGCTGACTCTAACATCATTTAGAATAGCGCAGAGTAGGAATCTTTGAAAGGGCGCTATATAAATTTTGGAATGAATGAATGCAGGCATGACTAAGAGCGTTATTGATCGAGATGTAAGTCTGGTTTGCGCTGTGCGTTGCTATAGCACTGTGAAAGGCATACAGTGCATACAGTGCCAAAATGTGAAATAGAAATCCAGGAATTCTAATTCTGGATACAAGGAAACATTTATTTCGTGGTCAGACAAGGTACTGCATGTATTATTGTACACTACAGGCTATATGTCTATATCTGCTTTGAGAGTATACCAGATTGCCAGAATTCCGATGTATTTTTCTGTCGGCGATAATAATTATAATTATGCTTATTATGTATGCAGGATTTTCCAATAGTTTCATATAAGCGTAGGCCTACATGGCGTGGTTTTGCTGCAGTGCATATTTTAACTGTATAACTACTGGGACAAATGTCCCAGTAGTTTTAGGCTTTGCCCCAGTAGTTTTGATGATTTGTCCCATGCAAGCTAGCGTAATACTCAACTTTCAATGTTAGTTTCCAATAACATTGAAAGTAGAGTACCGGGTATACACTTTGCCCCAGTAGTCCAGACCCGTTAAAATATGCACTGTTTTGCTATAAGGTCCGCGTAAAGTAGCCTATCGGTTAAATTTTATCATTACGGAAGGAAAAGTTGCAGGCTATCTCCGCGAAAATCCACTTCTTTGCGGCACTATAGTCTGATAGGCTGGCAGACTAAGAAGTATTCCCCAGTTCACTCATAGAAACTAATAATTGTTAGGCCTATAGCAGACACTAAGTTACACATCCGGGAATCGGGGGAATTGATACGATATGTGTAAGCTGTTCTGACAATTTTTTTGAAGAGGGCCTACGAATTTGCTTGGCTTTATAAATAGTAGGCCCTACACGAAATTTTAAATAAACTGCTTTAAGTCTTTCGAATTATAATTTATTACAAGCACAGGTAGCCTAAATCACATCCGAAGTCCGAACCCTCCTTTGTCCTATTGAAAGGTCGGCATTGATACGACCCTCATCTGTGTATAGCGAGAGGATGAATAGGTATTGCCAGTGGCGTAGCAAAGTTTTGGGGCCCTTGTGCAGAGTTTCGGTGGTGGGCCCCTCCCCCTTTAACCCCCTTCGAGTTTCAAGAAAAAACACTGCGAAACGTGCTGCTGCATCTGACATAAATAAGGTCAGGTAATCAAATTGGAAAAGACACAAAAGTGTAAAGTTTACGATAGTCTAAGAAGAAGAATCCTAAAAGTTAAAACGTTCGTTTGCGCGCTTTCTCTTGGACAAAAATATCCACCACTTTTGAAGTGGCAATTAGCTTTTTGGCATGTTCATTATCTATTGGCAACATTGCCAGGTCGCTTAGTCGCTCTAATGGCATGGTACTTCGTAGATTATTTTTGATGAGCTTCAGTTTTGATAATGATCGTTCACATGTCGCAACAGTCACGGGCAAAGTCAGCAGCAACATTAAGGCAATGCAGTCATCGCTGAATGTAGGCGAAAGAACATAATAGGTCCTATAGTCTATGAGTAGGCCCTAACAGTTGCGCAATTTTGAAGATGATTGACCTCGTTGACAACTTCGAACGAAAGCTTGAGCGAAATGACAAGAGCTGAGCTGGGAAAACAAGCAAAATGTCGGTATCATACTGATTAGCTATAGCAATTCGGCTGCTGCATAGTGCATACAGTTCGTCGTCAGAGGCTTCCAACAGACTGTTAAAGGCAATAGAGCAATAGAGCCAACGAGCTACGGCTGAGAATCGCTGATTGATTTGTCCACTATCGAGTGCGTAACGGCGTACGCTCTACATCATGTAGATTTAAATAAATAAATAGTAGAGATTTGAGTGGGGTAATTCGTAGGCAGTCGATGACTCGAAGCAACTATTCAGAAGCACCTGCCCGTCTTGAATAGGCGCCACGCCATTTAAGGTACCCCGTACCCGTGAAGCCCGAGATGTTTAGATCTCTGAAATAAGCCACCTTCGGGAAGCGAAGCGCGATCCGCACGCTCTCTTGCACAGAGGAGCATGAGACGCAGCCTACGCTCTTACCGATGTAGCTAACTGGGCTTGGTTAAGTTGATTTGATTACATTCTGAAAGGAAAGCCCCTCTGACGGTCTGACCGCAGGGGCCCTTGTGCCGCCGGGGCCCTTGTGCTGCCGGAGGGCTCTTGTGCCGCGCACAACCCATTGCTACGCCACTGGGTATTGCGTATGTCAGGAAGGACACGTCCGCAACATTAATCACCGAATTAGTAAAGTCCCTTCCCCCTCGGTAAGCTGAGACGCAGATAGACCTCCTGGGTCTGGGATTGAATCATGCCCAGAGTGTATGGTCGGGATGACGAACCGAATTGAAGAATTGCGAAATAAACAGCCTAACAGGTCAGTACAAAACGACGAGTAAGGCGCTGAGTAAGATCACCCCTCCGCCGCCGTAATGAAACTAGACGTTATTAATACCGAAGTTTTACTGTATCTTCACGCTCCTACAGGGTGATGGGGGGGGGGGTTCAATCCCCAGTCTTTCTTAGGATCCCATAGTAAAGTCTACATTTCACACCCAAACTGCACATAAATCAACGTCTAACCCCCCTCAGTTATTTTTTTATAATTCCCATACTGCGCTCCTATAGTCTCCTAGAGAGGTAATCAATGCCGACCTTTCAGTCGGGCAGGGAAGGATCAGATGTGATTTAGCTGTACTATCCAACGCGTATCGTCGTGGGAACCATCTTTTGCTCGGTTTCTCCGATGCGAGATACGGACCCGAGTTGTAATAAAGGTACCCTAAACTTAGGCTGTATGCCTATTGGCCTAACGCGACTGCCGGCTAGTGTTGTTTTAGTTTTGCCTTGAGTTTTAGTTTTAGATATTATTAGTTTTATATGCCAGGTGTTTTAGTTATTATTAGTTTTAGTTATTTCGCCTAGTTTTAGTTATAGTTTTAGTTAATAGAAACTGACACTTCCTCGTTTCAGTTTTAGTTTCTTCAGTTTTAGTTTTAGTTTCAGTTATTTGTTCACTGATAGTTAGCCGACAACAATGTATATCAAATTACTGCCAATAGGCAATACCAACCATTATTCTTACAGTATGACAACATGCCATTTATCATACATGATATAATGTCCCTTTAATGATTAGTGTGGTAAAAATTTCTTGTTGAAGTTTATGTGATTCCCTGATTTTCGCCCGTATGTACAAAAACGTTGAATATTCAAGGACACTAGGTTTTCGTTGTGTGTTTTCATTAGGTTTTCGTTAGATGTTTTAGTTATTATTAGTTTTGACCGTTTTAGTTTCAGTTATCGTTTTTGGCCGGCTCTGCAAGTTTTAGTTATTATCAGTTTTAGTTATTTCACCAAGTTTTAGTTTTAGTTTTAGTTAACTATAACCCTGAGTTTTCGTTAACGAAGGTTTTCGTTTTAGTTTTAGTTAACGAAAACAACAATACTGCCGGCGTCTTTTTGATCGAGCGCAAATTATTTATTGGACAGTGGAGGAGGGATTGCAAAGAGAGCAATTATTTTATAATTGAATTAAATCAATAGAACCTAAATTGTTTAATATAGGCATAAGAAACGAACTAAAGCGAGCCGAAGTCGTTTAATATAAACCTATTATTTAATTTCAGCATTTTTAGCTAGACATTTTTTTCTATAGCGGTTTGGCAGATCGGCGTACTCCAGACAATTTATGCATGTCACATGTGGGTAGGCTATATCGATGTCAAATATTATTATTGTAAGATTATGTATCGGCTCCACGTTGAATTGGTGTAACCGAAACGTGTGCGAATAAAGGCGGTTTCAGCCGCCGAAACCAATTTCTAATGGCAACATCCAGTATAGAATATCGATTGTCTTGTGCAGTTTCGAAAGCGACATCGGTCGGGACTTCCGACCGAGTGAGTATAGATTCGCAGACGATAGACCAGTTGATACATATAATTAGCCTATATGCGCAGTGTTTTAGTTGTCAGAAAAGAGCAGGGGAATTAACAATTTTACAGGTCAAAATCTAATGTTGTTTATATGTTGCATACGAAACAGCTAAAGACTGTGGAGATATTTAGTTTCCAACATCTTTTTGGTTACTAGGTGAGGGGTTAGAACTGAGAAAAAGAGCTAGGGGTTGAGCACCTTACCACTAAAACACTAATGCGCTATATGGTTAAACCTGCGCGTAGTTACAGCTTCCAAGTCTGATGTAGGCCTAATCTAATGCAAGCAGACGGTTGTATATGACGTTTGACAAATGCGCAGCACAAAACTTTACTGACCCATAGGATGATTTCTAAATATTAAATTGCCAATTCTGACTGTATTTGAAAGTGTTTGATTTGTTGCAGACTTTCAGACTTTGAAACCAGTCACAAGATGGCAAAGCCAGAAGTTGAAGACACTATATTCTTCTGCTGGATGGGTAGAATTCAAGCCATCCGGGCATATTCCCAGTTGATCAGTTTGAAACCAGGTCAGTTTCAATGAACAAATACATGTAGTGTCATGCCATCCGGTTGTTTACCATCTTTATTGAAAGATGGTACATCCTATACTGCCAATAGGATGTGTTCTGCTAAAGCTGGACATTGCATGCTCAGCGTATTATTCAGAAGAGGCTGAAGAGCACACATTTGTGGATGTGTGTAATACTATTGACTGTGTTTGCATGGCCTACATGTGGATTACTATGGACTAAATAATGTAAACAGAGAGTCATGACGATCAATTTATATAGTTCTGTAAACACTTGTACCTACTTAAACATTTTGAGAATTTGGTAAAAATAAATTGTTGAAAATTTGACTTATGTGACAAAATTTTAAAGCTTAGATATTAAGTATTAATAATAATATAATATATAATAATAATAATATTATAATAATAATAATAATAAACCTCCGCTTGTCTTACGAAGTAAATACGGATCGCGGTTGGAATGCGACTTCGGAACGACACTGTGCGAACCACATGACATTGTGTCATTGTGGTGAGAGAGTTGATGCCAGAGGACTCCATGGTCTGGCCTGCAGCAAAAACGCTGGCTGACATTGATAGCGACACAACATATTGAACGATATAGTGTGGAGATCGTTTGGAAGAGCGAGCATTCCTTCTCAGAAAGAACCGTTGAGCTTCACCAGAGAAGATGGTAAACAACCGGGTGGCGTGACACGGAAGATGCCTAACTTGGGATGGGACAGTTTTGGACACGTTTGCAACATCGCATCTGGCAGTAGCATCAGCCTGAGCAGAGAAGGCCGCAAACCGGGCAGCAGCCGCCAAAAGATCTAAATATGCTACGATCACCGAAAGCATGCTTTTGTGGCAGTAACTCTGGAATCGAGCGGTGCTTGGAGTTCAGAAGGATTGAATTTTGTGTTGGAGTTGGGACTAAAGTTTGACCGATTCAACCATGACACTCGAGACAAGCTACCTGTTCCAAAGTGTGTCAGTAGCTGTCCAGCGAGGGTACGCCATCTGTTCTTCCTCGATCTTACCATGCTAAATTGCTCACTTTGTTATAATAATAATAATAATAATAACGGGAAACTAAATTTCTGTTCCAACGTCTTTCCATCTGTGTGCAGCGCCACAATGCCATTGCATTCAGAGGCACATTTCAGGATGGCTGTGTAAACTGGGACGAGGCCTGATTTCTCGGAGAACGTTTTTACTCCTAACCTAATTTTTTGTTCCTGAGGGATTATATCTACCTCGGGTAAAAAAAAAAAAAAAAAAAAAAAATAATAATAATAATAATAATGATAATAATAAAATAATAATAATAATAATAATATAAAAAAATTATTATATAATATATTATAATAATAATAAAAATAATAATAATTTTTAGTAATATTAATTTAACAATTATTATTATTATTTGTAGGGCATCTGAACATTTATATAGCACCTTTCAATGACCTTAAGCAGATGCTGAAACATGGTGCTGTGACAGATGAAAGAAGGTAAAACTGAAGCTAAGTTGGAAATCACTTTAAATCACACTATCAATAGATCCTTGATTTCCCTTCGTACCAGCTGCCCTTAGCCAATCATCCACCGTAAAGCATCATATAAGCTTTGTGTGATTATTTTACTTCATCCTGATTTATATTTCATCATCTTTCCAGAGACGAATTTTGATGGGAGGAATAATGTGCTCCTTTCAACACATCCTCTTCCACATGTAATCAAAGATGGATTTCTGGAAGTGGATGAGGTGGAAGATGGCATCCATGGCGGGGAATGCGAACCGACTCTTTCAATCACCATCAGATATCCTGATCAAAGGGTTCGTGTTGTAAGGATGAGCAGAGTGCTCACCCTTGCAAAAACTCCTCAACAGCGGAGGCACTACGTGGAGTCACTTCGTGGTTGTCTGCAGGAACTGCTGCGCCAGGATGGCCATATGTCCAAGACAACAGTGACAGTGTGTGACGGTTAGTTAGCCTTTTGTTCTTTTTCTTAAGTTTGCTGCTTTTCGCATCAACTCAACTTGGCTCAATTGAACTAAAATTAACTCAAATCCACTCAGGTAGACTTGAATCCTATGAACGCAACTCAAACCAACTCTGGTCATGTGAACTCCACTCATGTGGACTCCATGTAAATCAGCTTGACTCAAATCCAGTGAACTAAACAAAACAAACTCAACCATCTCTACTCCACATCATATTTCATTCAGTTGATCTCACCTGTATTGATTGATTGATTGAGCCTTTTATTGAATTACTGAAACAGAGGTTGTAGATATTAGGATTTGTACAATTGAAACTTGAATACTAACTACTGTTGAGGTGTTGAAAGGACACACCATAAGGGCCATCAAGCACGTTGGATTCAACGTTGTCTCCTTCCCATTGATTGTGTTACAGACAGCTTGCTTGATACACAGGTCATTTGATATTTTGTATCTTAATTAAACAGCAGAACAAATGAGAACATGATGCAATACATGTAGTACAGCTGCGGAAGATGAATTTTTCAGGTGAAGAGGATGCTTTGGAAGCGGCCAACAGTGAGCCAATCGAAGACGACCTCGAACGTTGCAAGGACGTCAGTTTCCCGACACAGAACATTGGCGAGGGACTGGCTTTCCTCTACTTCTATGATCAACTTTATCCGGTTCTCCATGGTCAGTGTGTCCTTGTTTCCTCATTTCGTACGATGAAATGCTTGCCTACCATTTTGCTTGAAGTAGTTACATAATGGGGCATGACACTGAAATTAAGTCATTTTTTCATAAATGATTATGTTATATGAAGAAGCTATAGAAATTATCCAGTCTGGGTGCACAGTAGTTTGATGGTTATCTAGCTGGATTAGTGCTATAAAAATATTTGGTAACATAACACTACTTGAATTAGCTGAATGAATGTAAATGTTAGATGATATTCTGCATAAATATTCAGTGTTACCATTGCATGGTTTCTGGTTTTGCTACTATAGATATGGAGGAGCGCATAGATAGATTGTCTCACAGGAAACTGTTACCAACTGTGGTGATTGACTGCTCGAATGACCATGCGACAACAAAGGATGAGCGATTTAAGGGAATTGGTTGGATAACAACTGTAATTAATTCCAGCGGAAAAACACAAGGACTTATCAGAAGCCAAGTCTTTCAACTTGAACATGACACAGTATGCAACATTTCCTAACTTTTAAAGAGATTCTGAGAGATTCTTGTGGATTTTTTGCTGAAAATTTCTATAGCGCTACTGAGAACCTCTTACAGAAAGTTTTATGTAGTTAGTTTCTGTTTAACGACACTGTGTCATAACATTGATGATTAGCGTCGCCATCCTTCTTTATCCAGGCTTGGGACTGGCACTGCCAGAGTACGAGCAGTGGCGGAGTTGAAAGTTTTATTTGGTGGTCACGATTCTTTATAACCTAACGATTTGATTTGTGCATATTTGTCTTTGTCACCAAACAGTGGAATAATATTTGCAAGTGACATAAGCTTGGAGTTGGAAGTACTCGGCAAGTTCTGCGATGTGCTGGTCCCTTGTTCAGGACTTTGGGATGTGTCCAATGCAGGCCCAACAACAAGAATTGAGTGTCTCTGTTATGTTCCACTATGGAATATGGACGACATTTTTTTTATCTTTTAAGAGTTTCTCTGTACGATAAAGGTAACTCATCTGTCTTACCCACATCTTCTGGAGGTTTTAAAGGAACTTAAAATGTGTATTTGCGGAGTTCAGTGCTATCCAATGACCGGATGTGTTTAACCTCTCACCTTGCAATTACGATGTGCAAGAAATGAGAAATTACTCTATCCTTACCTGGTCTTCCTTTTGATCCCAATGGATGAATTGCTTACTTGTTCAGGTCATTGTTGAATGCCCTCAGCCAATTTGGACTCTGAAGATGTTGCACAATATTGGAAAACTATCACAAAAAGAATACGAGAGGGAAATTACCTCTTTCAGAAGAACGCTGAATAAGATAATTGCAGCAAAAGTAGACAGTGGTCAGATCAAGAAATACCAGTGCTCGGTATATGACGGTAATGGTAAGTCATGGTTTCCGCGACGAATTGTCCGGCGACGAATTGCCCTAGAACCATTGTGGGTTATTGCGATGCTTTTCAAAGTGAAACTGAAACTGTTGTCAAGTCTGTTGACCCGTAGGAAAAGGAAGTGTACCTTTGAAAAATGCACTTTGGTGAGCTTCTTAAAAGGAATCCTAAGTAAGCAGATATATTTAATTATTTATACACGCATACAACGGCAATCACTAAGTTTTACCATATCTACCAACAGTATTGGTTGTTGCCAATATAAGATCGTCATTTGGATCACTTATGAATCTATTATATGGGGCACAACTTGTATGTCGATCCTTTTACAGCAGTGTGCAAATACGCGTACTGCAATATTAATTATGATAATGATTATAACTGGTATAGCAATTAGAACTAAATTTTATGTAATTTTTTATTTTAATTACTTTAATAACCATTCTAGAACATTTTCTTTATTCTCTAGAGGACTTTCAAGTCTTGAGGGATCAGTTTTGCTTCGAGTAAAAACGCAATTAACATAAACTTAATAAAAATTATAAGAGTTGTTGATAATTGTAGATACAAGCCTTGCAGATCATATTCAGAGCTGTACTGACGAATACAATTCACATAGTAAGTACAAATGAAGATTTCATGTCAATTGGTCTGTTTGTTTATATATATATATATATATATATTATATATATATATATATTTTATATATATATTATATATGTTATATATATAACGAATATTAAAGCCAACGAATATTAAATTTTTTGTTTTTTTAATTCTTATAGTAGTAAAAAATTCAGTGCCAAAAACTAGGCATTATAGAACAAGAGCAGTTACATACAGTTACTCATCTTATATCAGTAACTTCACTTAGTTTATTGTTTGAAGTCTCAATAGGCTACATGCCTATATAGATCATGCATGCCGAATTCAAATGTTTGGCGCAAAAACGAACGACAACAGTATGAAACAAACACCGATTGTATGACCCCAGCTATCTCTATAATAACCTATCCCTCAGCCTGGCGTATAATTAATCAAAGTTGCCCACACACATTAAGCGCATCGTTTTAGCTTCGGTACTAGAACATCATTCATCCACACATAGTCTGCTTAAAATTATATAGAATTACCGCAGAGAGAGAAACAGACAGACGGAGAGCAATCGTAGAGAGACAGGCAGAGACAGACCGACAGAGAGGGAGAGAGGTCGTACGATTTCTTCCCTCTCTGTCCGAGAGGGAGAGAAATCGTAGACAGACAGACAGGCTTAGACAGACAAGATTAAGAAGAGAGAGAGAGTTATGGTGTTTTTACAGAGTTCTTCAGTAGGAACGATTTGGGTAAGGAGCCTAATTACGCGTACCAGCTTACGGACCACAGTTCTAAGTACAGCGCCGCTAAACCACTGCACATATTCTTAAATTAGTACTCTTAAATTAGTTCGTAAAAAGCGGAAACAGTAATAATCAACGAATATTTACGAATATTTACGAATATTATAAATGTCCTAATATTCACGAATATTTACGAATATTAAAGCCAGAAGTCACGAATACTCGTTCTATGTATAGATATGTAGGTATGTATGTATATATTCATATATATACATATATATGTGGTATATATATATGACTGAATATCTATAGTAGAGCACCTTACAGTACCTCTGAAATACCTGTTGCTGGGGTATTCAGTAAAACATTAGATGCTCTCAAATGTAGTAAAATAGAAATTCTAAACAACCTCACTTTTTAAGTCTCTGGGTATCATCCTTGTCGTATCAGGCTGAGCGACAAAATTAGTGAATAAGTTAATTAATTACGTGTGTCGTTTCTGTTTAATGACACTATGCAGTGACGAAGATGCTTAGCATCACCATGCTTTATCCAGTCTTTGACTGGTACTGACCCCAAAAGAGCAGTAGCGGAATTCTAATTGACTCAATCTTAACTAATTGATCAATGTGTTCACCACTGCCAGAAATGCCGGTGAATGAATTGGGCGATTTAGAAACGGATGGTGCGCAGGAACATCGTTTGGAGGCGGATGCCTGTGTGGGAAGAGATTTCGATGATGTCAATTCAACATGTAATGTGAAGAACGGATGGGGAGGCAATTCAGTTCTGAAGCTGGTTGCAGAGATGAAAGATGAAATTGTCACAACGGATGTGTTCTATCTCGCAGAAGATGCTGGTAGGTGTCTTTTCAGTATGTGATCGTCAAAATCTTATAGACATTGCGAGCAACTAGTGAAGCTACTATACAATATACAATACAACTGATCTTTGATATCGCCCGTCTTACTAAGGTTGCCCCAACTCAGAAGTGCCACATGCAATTATATTGCAGAGCAATTGTGTGCGAAGGACTTGCTCAAGGTCCCTACGTCAGGTGGATTCGAACCCTCCGGCTGCAAGGCACCGACCATACCCCTACACCACCGCGCCCCACTCAGGTATTAAAGTTCAACTATTATAGTGCAGCTACTATAGTTCCACTTACTTTGTCTCAACATGTGAACTCAATTGCACGGAGTTGTTATTATCAGCTTCGAGTGGTCTCTGTCTCTCTCATGATGCAGTTGTGATCCTTGTTCATGCCTTTGTTACTGGAATTGACTGTTCCTCACTACTTGCTGGCCTTCCCCTTGGTGTCCTGATAGTTCTACGCTCGGCTTTTATGCTTGAAGTATCTTGTCTCTGCATACATGCGTGATGTGTTGATTGGCTGCCTGTGGCGTATTCATATAAAAGAGTGTTTGATTGCTCCAAAAACAATGTTCATCTCTTGCTATAGACATTGCCAGCAACTAGTGAAGCTACTGGAATATAATAGGTTAAGCCATCTGACATTAAAGTTCAACTATTGGGCCGGGAGCGCGCCAGTAGTTTCTTGAAGTGCTATATAAATGCTCTGAATGAATGAATGAATGAATAGTGGCTAATCCCTATAGGAATTGTAACTAATATTAGAAACTGCTACTAGATTTAGATTTATAGTTTAATTGACACAAACTCGTAAGTTTAGTCACACAAATATTGGAAGAAATGTGTACTTTAATTCAAACAAATTTATAATCTAATTCACCAGAATCCCAAGGGATTAGTGATTAATTATCATTTATCAATTAATTTAGGAAAATAAACAAGTGGATGGTGTGCAGGACTGGCAAGCATGAGGCGCCAAGTTCATTAGGATAGAAAGACATTTCAAATTTTCTGCTCAATGATCACTGCCACCTAAACTTGGCTGCAGATTGAGTACATTGACTGTCCATGGTCGGTGGGAATATCGGAGGCGAGGGAGCGGACTGGTCATAGACTACCATATGCTGAGGCTAAGAAAATGTATTATGGACACTTCACTCCCACAGGATTAGTTTAAGAGGCTGCTCTTCATCTGATTTTAATAATAATTTAATAGACTGCAGACATTTATGTGCTAGTTCCTCAAAATTTTCCTTCTTGGGAAAATCCTCTGTTGCTTCCCATTTCTCACTCCTCTTCTTGTCCTCTTCCACTCACGCCTCTGCCCCTACCCTACTCTTCTAAGCTACAGGCTTTTGAATCATGTATGGACGTATCAAAGCTTGTTATTATATAGATAGATGCTTGTCTTCTGCTTTCAGAGGGTGATTATGGCTTGAAGTTCAGTCCTTCTCTGGAGGTCAATGTCAGTATGGTCACTGATAGACGCGATGATGGTGTGGCCCTGAATGTAGACATGATAGCCGCTGCTTTGAAACAAGAGAACTTAATCAGTGATGAGGTCAAGAGTCGATTAACATCGGCCACTTATTCTCCTCGCCGTCAGGCCAGTCTTGTTCTACAGTTGCTGTTATTCATTTTGAATCTGAACATCGCAATTTACCCAAGCCTCACCAAGGCTTTCGAGGGACTGAAACAAAGAGCAAGGCAGTCAAAAGATGGACCACATGAGGGAGCAAATTTCAACAACACTAAAGGGTCATCACCAGAGGATGTGAAACCACCTGAAGAAACAGCCGCTTCTAAGATCAGTAAGTTTGGCCTACAAATTGCTCAGAACTGTGCCAAAATAAATATACAATCTTTTATATTTATTTTTAATAATATTTTTTTAAAATTGTTGTACCCTGATATTTAAAATTGTAGAGTGAGTTTATTATTATCAGTATAAAAGCAAAAGTTATTGTTTCACATGTTTGTGATTTGCTACAAGTATGGAAAAAGGTTTTTTATTTTTGCCTGTTTCCATGGATACTGCTGTTGCTATTGTAATAACAGCTTAATGGGGTAGACAGTGAAGATTTAAATTCGAAAATTTAAATTCATATAACTGTTATGAGTATATTGTTATAAATGATTATCTGCAATATTTCATAAATTATATAGAAATTAGATAATGCGTATATTTTTACTATCGATTGAACTCGTCCAACTCCCTCATTACTAAGTCGTGTGTCTATAATCGTCCATGCTACAACTATGATCAACAACTCTGGTCTGCACTAAACCGAGTTTGGACATGCGAGGGTTGCTGTACACACAACCTTGTTGAATAGGGACAAGTGACTGGTCCTTTGTGCAGATATGGCATAGTGACAATGATCCCTTCAGGGCCAGTCTTTGTGGCCTTCATCTAGTTCAGTTAATAATGATTAGCCTATGTTAAATCTGTGAATGGGTTGGTTACAAAAGATTCTTGTTTGTATAAGTTGAACATATTTTTAATTTCTTTCAGGTAAAAAACTGGAGGCAAAATCTCCGAAAGCATCGCTGAAAGGACCTGAGGCAAAATTACAAATAATATCAAATGTACTTTTTACGATGATTGAAGGTAAAAATTACTACCCCTACGATTTTGAGGTCCAACTGAGAAAATTCGTCTTTGAAAACAAACAAGATGTTTGCAAACTGAGAAACAAAGACGGTCTGACCCTTTTGCAGGCGATCGTTACCAGTAACAGACCCCAATTTTTCAGCCCTCTGTTTCGAGCGGGGTGCTGGACAGACCTCAAGCCCCTGAACGCAGAGGACGGTCCCTACGAGGGTAAAACTGCGGAGGAGATCTGCGCTAACGCCAGGTTTAGGAAAGTGCAGAAAGAGATGGATACATACACGGTGTGGGAGAAATCTTTGAACCAGATCCACCTGGCGGCAAGGAAGGGTGATCTAACGGAAGTGAAGAGAATGCTCAAGTTCTCTCAGGACCTCCACAACGAGCCAGACTCGATGGATTGTACTTCACTGTACTGGGCCGTCGTTGGAGGAAACGTGGACGTCGTGAAGTTGTTGGTGAACCTAAAGGTGGATCATGCGAAGGTCAACAAACGGAAGGAGACGATATTGCACGTCGCCTGCATTGTCGGTCACACACACCTTCTGACGACCCTCGTTAAGGACCTCCGGATGGACTGGACTGTCAAGGATGCTGCCAAGAAGTCGCCTTTGTTAAGGGTCGCGGAAAATGGGGATGACAAGAGCCTTGCAAAGCTCATGAAGTGTGGACTTCGTAAAGACAAGCTTGGTCCGATTTTGGCAATTGCAGGTCACTACGGGCGACTGGGGTTCCTGAGAAAGGTGATCGAAGACCAAGGGGTTGATCCTGCGTCAAAGGACGATGCGGGAAAGTCACCGTTTATGCGCGCTTGTGAGCAGGGAAAATTAGAAGTGGCGAAGTACCTTCTTACGAGGAACATCAATATTTGCGAGATAGACACACGCAGGAGGAACGTGCTTCATATGGCAGCGGACGGAGCTGGAGTGGAGATGCTAGAGTTCCTCGTCAACGAGATAAAGACTCGTAAGGGGGATGACATGATCCGAAGCATGCTCTGCCAGAGGGATAAATACATAGGTGGCGAACTGTGTATGCTGATCCGGGGCAAGGACAAAGGCCGCGACAGCTGGCACTACGTCGAGGTCTGCCGTGGTCTGATGGACGTCTTCATGAAGCGCACCCGCAGCGGTACGATCGACGTGGCCAAGTACGGAACCCTGCTACACTCTGGATGGGGTGTAGACCCAGATGAGGAGTCAGCTCGAGAGATCGAGCAGCGATTCGAGACGCGACGAAACGCCAGCTTGGCCGAGGACCTTGACGTAACGCCACTCCACATAGCAGCCTTCAAGGACAAGGATGACGTGGCAGAGATGCTCATGGAGAAGGGAGGCGATGTGAACGTGAGGGATAAGTTCGGGTTGACCCCTCTGCACGTGGCTGCCATGCGTGGGAATCTGGCGATCGTTAAGGGGCTGCTGAAGAGGGGAGCTGCGACAGATGTGCTGGATAACCTGGTCAAGACGCCGATGGATGTTGCCGAGGATAATGAACATCGTGAGGTCGCCGGTTTCATCAGATCCAGTCAATTTTTACCTGTGGCACAGGTGAGTCTGTTTTTCATTAGCATGTGGTCGCCATAGAAACCTAAAGATTGCATGAATGATAACAAAGAAGGGTCAGGAGTAGGATGTGGAGCAGGAGGATTAGGATGAGTAAGACAATGGATGGAGTAAGATGGAGGATCGAAATGAGGATGAGAAGAACAATGATAATGATAAGATGGAGGAGGAGGACTTTGATGGTAAAAGACAATGATGACTATGATGATTAAGGCAAGATGATAACATCGACGATTATTATGATAAACGAGTAACAATCACGATGTTGAAGACCGTGATGTAAGAGATAGACTAACACTAGTGGTGATTACAAATAAACAAACGGTCTGTGACAATATTTCATGATGATCAAGATAAAAGTTGCAGTAATGATGATGATGATGATGATGTGGGTAGTGATGATTTTAGGAAGCTTTAGATTTATTTAGTACCAATTTATTTTGCAGTGGACCTTCTAATTAAGTTAATAATATCGAAATTCTTAGAGGTAGCCTAATTAACAAATTAGAATTATTGTGCATTTAAAATATTGTGTTACAGAACTTTCGTGAGCGAATTCTGCCGAATATTCAACGTCTGATTGGAGAGGAATTTATTCACGAACTCCAGGAGTCTGGAAGAGACGTTCGAACTCATCTCATAAACACACGTAAGTAAATTTCTTATTCGACATAGTGCAAAAGATTTGTTATGCATCTCTTCTGTCTCTCTCATCTGTCTCTCGTAGTGGAAAATTTCAATTGCGTCTATCTGTCTTGTCTCTCTTAGTGGAATATTTCTATCTCCTCAATCTGTCACTCATAGTGGAATATTTCGATCGCATTGCTTCAATATCTAAGATTAAGGTTACTTACTACTGATTAGCAAAGTTTGCTCTACCATAGCAATAGGATGAAAACGGACTACAATAAATGATGTTGCCATGTGTTACTTGAGCTGAAAATTCGTGCTCGTTTATGTCTTGCGTCGCAGTAGGTATCAGAGATGTTACAGCGCCTTTGAGCTGTTCTACAAAGGCACTAGCTATATATAAATGACCAGATAAATGACCAAACTGCATGCTTAAGTACATTCCATATAAAATAGCACTGCATAATATGGTTTGTTGATGTTGTGTTTTCTGTAGTGCGTGATCTATCCATTGATATCAATGAGTCACTGTTGGCCCTTGGGTCAGGACCTGTTCTTGAAGAGTCGACCCCGAATGTGGCCAGTCCTTCGACCAAAGACTGACCACGCTAGACGCAAAATCCAAGCAGTTGATTATGCGGTGTGATATGCCCTGATTGGCTATCGGCTTCTGGGCTCTGGCCCACCAGGAAAGCACTAGACCTCCTGGTCAAAGATGAAAACGCTTCTGCTGCAGTACAATGTTACTAGATACTAATAATGTTCTTATGTGATAAGAACATTATTAGTATCTAGTATCATTAATAGTAATGTTCACAATAGCAGAGTATTCTGGAGTTGTTGTATTGGTGTGGCGTTACATTGTAAGCAGAACTGTGAACTGTGAACTTACTTCTTTTTGGTGGAAGTTTCATATATAGAAATATGTTAGAATTGTACGAATTGCTGCAGTACAATGTTACTAGATACTAATAATGTTCTTATGTGATAAGAACATTATTAGTATCTAGTATCATTAATAGTTATGTTCACAATAGCAGAGTATTCTGGAGTTGTTGTATTGGTGTGGCGTTACATTGTAAGCAGAACTGTGAACTTACTTCTATTTGGTGGAAGTTTCATATATATAGAAATAATATGTTAGAATTGTAAGAATTCTGAAATTAACATTGGTACAAACACTTAAAATGGAAAAGCTATGTATGCATATATGTCAAGGCATTCATTCACTTGTAGATAATCTCTGAAAAGCACAACATAAATGGCGGTCGTACTGATCTAGCTAGACCTGTGCGACTTGATATAAAACAGAATCCACTGTGAGGCAAATCGCATTACATCTAGTATGTGGAAGAAGAGGATTCAATGTCACATAACATCATTGATGACTAGGCCTGCTGTCACTACAAAATTGCAAAATTTATGAAAGTTGTATGTTTAGAGAGATATTGCTTGTGATTGGTGTTATTGCTTCCTAAGCTGTTGATCTATTAACAGTCAGGTTTAATTATTGGAATAATTATAATTAAATAGAACTAATTATACCAAATGGTGGTGTGCAGTGTTTTTTGGTTATTGTGCTGATTGAAGATATTTGTTGCTTTCTGGTATACTGTACTAATTATTACTGTAAGATTTATGCATATTTCTTTATTTCAATTATAGTTTATTCACCTACTTTCTTTAGCTGTCTATTTAGCTGTTTATCTCAGGCAAAATGTAACTGGCTATTAACGTTTCAGTTTAAAGTCTTGGCGGTCACAGGTTGTTGGCCCACATGACAAATATTATTAAGGAACAGCAGATTCAAGATGTTAATTAAGTAGTATGTTTATTACATTGACTGTTTACGTTAGTCAATCAATTAGTTAATCAAGTAGTTGATAAATCAGTACAAAATTTAGTAGTAAGATTGTTTTCTTAGTTAATCGGTTAATAAATATACAATACTAAATATGTGAGTTTTTTATGTGTACTCTGCTTTCTTACCTTTCTCTTCTTTTAGCTGCCTCCTCTGCCTTCATTCCTACTTTTACCTACCTTTAGCTGTCTATTGTGTCTTCCTTCCTACCTCTTCCTGCCTTTCTTTCAGAGTTGCTTACTCTGCCTTCATTCCTACTTTTACCTACTGTCTATAGCTGTCTTCCTTCCGACCTTTGCCTACCTTTCTTTCAGCTGCCTACTCTGCCTTCATTCCTACTTTTACCTACTTTCTATAGCTGTCTTCCTTCCGACCTTTGCCTACCTTTCTTTCAGTTGCCTACTCTGCCTTCATTCCTACTTTTACCTACTTTCTTTAGCTGTCTTCCTTCCGACCTTTGCCTACCTTTCTTTCAGCTGCCTACTCTGCCTTCATTCCTACTTTTACCTACTTTCTATAGCTGTCTTCCTTCCGACCTTTGCCTACCTTTCTTTCAGTTGCCTACTCTGCCTTCATTCCTACTTTTACCTACTTTCTTTAGCTGTCTTCCTTCCGACCTTTGCCTACCTTTCTTTCAGTTGCCTACTCTGCCTTCATTCCTACTTTTACCTACTTTCTTTAGCTGTCTTCCTTCCGACCTTTGCCTACCTTTCTTTCAGCTGCCTACTCTGCCTTCATTCCTACTTTTACCTACTTTCTATAGCTGTCTTCCTTCCGACCTTTGCCTACCTTTCTTTCAGCTGCCTACTCTGCCTTCCTGCCTTTGCCTACCTGATTGTTAGAACACATCTACATGTACATTTACAACTGGGGCGCGGTGGTATAGGGGTATGTTCGGTGCCTTGCAGCTGGAGGGTTGCGGGTTCGAATCCACCTCAAACCGCCGCGAAGGGACCCTGGGCAAGTCCTTCACTCGCAATTGCTCATGCGCTTCGGCGTGAAACTCCGATTCAGCGTCCGCGCGTCGGGAGGGTAATCCCGTAGTTTAGGTTGGTAAATTATTTGAATATCTTCAATACCGAACTTCATGTTGGTAAGTAAGCAATCTACCTATGTCCACGATAACTATCGTCAATCCCGCTTCCATTACATCGAGAATTTTTTTAATCAATCCAGCTTCAATTTCATGATAAAAATTAGCCAACTTCTATTTAACCCAAAAATATTTTTCATCAATGGAACTTTTATTTAGGCAAAGAACTATCCTCATGGGTCCAGCTTCTACTTACGGAAACATTATTTTCATCACTCCAGCTTCTATTGCATCAAAAACTTAGTTTCATCAATCCAGCTTCTATTTACGGTAAAAATTATTTCCACCAATCCAACTTCTATTTTAAGATAGAAATGGTTTTATCAATCCCACTTCCAGTTAGTGAAACAATTTCTTCCCTTAATCCAGCTTCCATTTTAATTCGACGATATAAAATAATTTACCAACCTAAACTACGGGATTACCGTCGGGAGCGCCTCTGAATGGGCAATCTGGTAGGGGCGCTATAACAAGTGTTCAAATACAATACAATACAATACAATACATTTGTACCTAGCAACCTACATCTATCGTGTTCTACCTTATTTCGAGGAGCTATGTAGGCTGTTTCGGTGTCATCGATGCCTGGCTCAGATCTCTTCGTCATGAAGCATAGGGTGATCTGATTGTACTTGTGTACCCCGTTCCGCACTTCCAAGAAACGTGATTAGGACTAGCCAGACTAATCTCGAAATTTCTACAGCTCCCAAAACAGCGAAGTCCAATTTGTTCACCGGTTGACATCCAGCAGTTCTTTTATCCCAGGATCAAGCAGAGTTGCCAGTTTTATATTGCCAGAAGGTGGGAAATATTTAGCCTATCCAAGGTCACGTTTCGCGGCACTTCATGGTTTGTTTCCAAATAAAGCCGTGCTAAATTAATAGCAAGTATAGGCATAGGCTATAGGCCTATACACCAAGTTAATATTACAAAATCATTATTGTGTTACATTCAAATTATAAATCACTTATTAAACGAACACGACGTGACACGGCATAAAAAAGATGTATAAAGGTTAGTCAAAATTATACTTAAAATAGTTTTATGTTGAAGAAGCACACGTGTATTAAGAAATGAGTAAAGTCAGGTAACAGGATCTCGGTTTTCGTAGCAAGTATAGCCTATGGCGAGTAAAGTAGTAATTAGGTAGTAAGGTAGTAAGTAAAGAACTGTTGACCTGATAGCCTCAGGTTATATGCTGAATGTGCTTCATTGGCTCCTGCAACGGATCTCGTATCGGATCATCGGTTTTGTCTGGCGGTCCTTGCTGGGTCTCGCCTCCGCCCATCTACGCGACCTCTGCTGCCCTACCTTGAGTGCTACGGGTCGTCGCTCTCTCCGCTCTATATGGTTGGCCCCTCGCTCTGGAACGGGCTCTCTGGCGCTGCGCTTGCATCCCAGAATCTACTCTGAATAATAGAATATTTATTGTAAGACCAATTGCAGGCTGCATTTTGGCTAACATGAAAGTTTAAAGGATTGTTTTCTCTATTTCTGGATTAGACTATTTATACATTCTATAAATTGTATCTTCACATGTTATATGGCCTGCCTCAGGGCTCTGTCCTCGGGCCCATTCTCTATATACTTTACACTTCTGGTCTTGCCTCACTCCTTACGACACATGCGGTCTTGGGTCAGCTATATGCTGACGACGTACAGGCGTACAAGCACTGCCTGTCATCAAATGCCATCTCAGCGGTCCGGGACATGTGTGGGACCTTAGCGGCCCTAGATGCATGGATGTCGTCTAATCGACTGCGCCTAAACCCAGCTAAGACTAAATTTATCTGGCTAGGCAACCGGAAGCAACTTGCTAAACTTGACCTCGCTGCACTTGCAACTGAATTCCCCAGTTATACGTTCTCAACTACGGTCCGCGACCTTGGTGTCCTGTTGGACCAGGAGCTAACTCTTGCTCCACACATTCACCGCCTTGCCCGGAACTGCTACTATCAGCTGCGCCAGCTTCGCACCGTTGCCCGTTCGCTTACCCCTAGTGCCGCCACCACCCTGGTGCATTCTTTCGTTACATCCCGCCTTGACTACTGCTCGTCGCTCTACTTTGGCCTTCCTCTAAATCGACTTGTGTGCCTGGACCGAGTCTTGCGCTCTGCAGCGCGTCTTATTGGGCAAATCCCCAAATTTGGTCATGTCTCCAGCTATATGCTGGAGACTTTACATTGGCTCCCTACCAGGCAGCGCATCGAGTACAGGATTGCTGCCTTGGTACGACGATGTCAGCTGGGTCTAGCACCAGTCTACCTGCGGGAGCTTTGCTGCCCTCGGGTATTCAAGGTCGCCGCCCCTCCGCTCTGCAGAGAAGAGGGTGCTCTTAGTCCCATTTGCACGAACTGCAACTATGCAGAATCGAGCCTTTTCCGTGGTGGGCCCAGTGGTCTGGAACGGGCTCCCCCAGGAGATACGCCTGCTCCCTGGGACTTTACTGAAGCTTTTTTACTAAGCTCAAAACTGTACTTTTGGCCTTGTTGGAGTCGGGAGCGCCTCTGAGTAGCCTTCTGGAAGGGGCGCTATATAAATTTATGAATGAATGAATGAATGAATGAATGAATGTTATTTATCATGAATGTTATTTATCTTTGATAGGCTAAATCATCCTAATTATAAAGATTTTCCTGGTGAGACAGTCTGCCGATAGTATTTCTCGACCATGAGCACGCTCGAGGACGTAGACCATGTCCAGTAAGCTTATGTCTTTTGGGCGGGAGCATGTCATATAAGACATGTCCTTCGTTTCTCTGCACAGCTGAGAATAGGCGATATATAGTCCGCATGTAGGCATAGCTGCTCTATGGTTTAGAATGTCTGAGGAGAGGTATTGGCCTTTGATTAGACGTCGCAGCACTACTTCTAGCTCCTCACGGTCTTTCTGGGAAGTAAATCCCCACCACGCTTGTGAGGCATAAAGCATTTTTACTAGAGTTTTAGCACGTAGGCCTACCACATCGTGCAAACTGGGCCTTCGTAGTTCGTAGGTCATGCGCTATACGAGGGTACGCAGCACGTAAAGTGACCGTCTAGCCTGACCACATAATTATGTTCTTGATATGAGTCGCAAAACTAAGCTTAATCTTTTTAGAATCTTTCTATTCTTGCCTCAAAACTGTCCTTTGCAATACCCCGGCAGGGGTCCGGAGCACTCCTGAATAGAAACCTGAAGTGGCGCTATATAAATCTTCGTAATGAATGAATGAAAATAGCAATATTGTTGATAGAGGTATTATTAAAATAATACATACGAATAGTCTAAATATAAACATTAAAAGGGGGTCCATACTCCATAGTGTAGTGGTAACGTCACTGGCGTGAAGAGCAGTAGGAAGCGAAATAGCTTCCCGCACCCTCCCAAAGGTCTACTCAGCCTATCATTTGCGAGGTGGCGCATTAGTAAAATGAGATGTAGGACGTGATGGGCGCCTTGCATGGCTGCCGAATACAGTTAAATTCGACTCCTGTAATAACTTGTGATCATCCGTTCACACTAAATTGTGATCATCCTGCGTAATTGTCAGTTTGAATACTAAAGAATATTCAAATTTTGGTTTTTTAAATGACGTCAACAGTTGTTGTCATGGTAACGTGTTTCTGATTTTTCGAAAAGCAGAGGTAAGGATAATATTATTATAATTATTTGCAAGTTATTTAATTTAAAACTCATTTAGTCAATTATAATTTCCAATTTATAAATTAATTTACTCGTGTTTAGTATAATTTACTATGCCACCATGTTTTCATTCTGTCAGCGCGCCGATAAACTATAGTAATGTAATAGATAGGCTAAGCTTAGTCTATGCAGGACAAAAGACTTAAGCCTAGGGGGCCTTTACTACCCCTACCATTAAAGATATTGTCATCTCATCCTGATAAGATCTTGTCATAATATTATTTGGTTTATGAAGCTGTTTCGGGTCATCTCATCTTGAGCAAAGAAAACGT
Source organism: Aporrectodea caliginosa (assembly GCA_020284085.1). Taxonomy (NCBI): domain Eukaryota; kingdom Metazoa; phylum Annelida; class Clitellata; order Crassiclitellata; family Lumbricidae; genus Aporrectodea; species Aporrectodea caliginosa. The sequence continues at coordinate 604,106 of JACEVL010000585.1, forward strand.
TTCGATTCTCTTCGCTCTACAGAAAGATGTCGCTACTTAAAAGCGGCGTAGGGCTTTTCTTGGGACTGGTTTGTTGGATGTCAATCGCCAATGCGATTACGCCTAACGCAGCCGGGTAAGAACAACAACGACGACGACGACGACATGATACGATGATGATGATGATAATAATAATAAATATATCAAAATAAATAATAGTAATTATAATAATAATAATAATACTATGACCTAATAATTATAATATCGATGATGATGATGATGAAACGGTGATGATGATGATGAAACGGTGAAACGACAGTGTAAGGACTTTGAGCCAGTAGGCCTACTTTAAACAGAGTTGCTCAGCGCCATATCCTAGTTGTAATGCGGTCTAACCAAAATGGCAGGTCTAGGTATATCGCCTCATTCGAAACGTGATTTCACCCGCGTCTTTGTACCCAATCTCAAACTCTGAACGGACCTTATAGCCTTAGCCGAATGGATAGAGCGATCGGCCTGTAATGCGGAGAGGGCGAGTTCGAGTCAACACAGGCGATCACTGCGTAAGGACTTTGTGCCAGTCCTTTACGCAGAGTTGTTCGGCGCCAACGACTTTTTGTCGTATGGTGGCGTCAGAAGTGCAAAACAAAGTTTTTTCAAAATGAAAAGTTGGTTTTTTGTTTTGTTGTTTTAAGATTTTCCTATTTCGGACCATAAAACTCATAAAAATGGCACGAATAGGTTACCGTTCAAATTAATCGGATGTAGCCTGTTATAAATGACATTAACTAGAACAGTAGAACTGCAGAACGTCATGTATGGAAATTAACAAAGACGATACAACTTTCGACAAGAGAGTTGAAGAGAAGCCATTTTTGGCATTTATAATTAATAGGCCTACATATATGAAAAAACACAAATTTTTTTTGTGGTTTTTGTCTTTAAGAAAAAACAAACAAACAGAAAACAACAACAAATAAACAAACCTTTTGCAGCCCTGATAGTCGTGTGCGAACCTTGGAAGGAGGGCACCATCAAATACAACTGTATTGTATTGCATCAAGTAGACTACAATTGTATTGTATTGCATCAAGTGCAGTTGTATAGGTCTATTGCATTGTATACCGTTTATCTCGTTATCGTTTAGGTATACTTGCAAACATCCGAAGGTTCCCCTAAACTTTTCCATCTGTGAAAACTACAACCTGTTTGATCACATCCATCAGATTGGATGCGACCTATACTGCATGATGTTCTTTGACGAAACGCAAGCGAAGGACGGCATCATCATCATGGACACTCCGTCAAGTTTCAACAATTTGTGCCTAATGGCAAAACCGGCAGCGTTATTGCAAGCCAGTAAGTGGCGGAAAACCCTTTCATACCTCCCCCATGCATCGAGTTGAATACCCGCCCAGAAATGGTTCTAAACCCAAGTAGGAAAAGATAGGGCATTATTATTATCATTATCATTATTATTATTATTATTATTATTATTATTATTATTATTATTATTATTATTATTATTATTCCTATTATTATTATTATTATTATTATTATTATTATTATTATTATTATTATTATTATTATTATTATTATTATTATTATTATTATTATTATTATTATATGCTATTGTTGTATATTGTTAATATTTGTATGAATTTATTAAGCGCCACTATCTAATGACCAAGCACCAATCGATGGTGCTGAGCAATAGTGAGTGAACGACTTGGTCAAAGTCCGTATAGGCCTACATGGTAACCGTCTCAGGGAAAGGGGTTCGAACTCGTAGGCCTATACTCTCCGCTTTACAAGTCGAGCGCTCTAGCCAATCGACTACTGTGTCCCACGAGGTAAGATCAGAAGACTGTAAAAGAAGGTAAGTAAGTAAGTAAGTAAGTAAGTAGTTTATTCACCACAAAAATAAAGCAAAATGACAATACACAAATTTTACAAAACCGAGTGGTGGGCTACCGGTGAAGTCACATAGGACTCATCTCGCCGGTCACCCTAAGGTAGGGTCAAGTAGTTCACGGTAGGGTAAAGAAAGGTAAAGTTAGCCTAGTTAGGGCAAGGCATCTAGAGTAGTACTGTTGTAGGTAGAATAATAATAGAAATGACGAGTAGAGTTACGGTGGGTTACAGTATTAAAGTTAGCCTAGTTAGGGTATAGACTACAGACTACGCTTGGTTATAGTTAAAGTATGGCCGCCTCTGGTGAGGCAAGCTACGGTATAAGTTAAGTTAGGCTATGGTAAGTTTCTAAAGACTATAGTGAGGTTATGTGATACTAGAGACAGCTACGGTAAGGCATGAAATTTAATATATATATCGTTGTTGTCAACTTATTTTGATAAAGGAAAATTGATTTATTGATTGATTTCAGCGAATTCCACAATATTGTCATTAGATCTATCGATATGGTTCGGGAGCCGCTATTCGAGGGCTCCCGCTAATATTAGGTCAAAGTATTCCGTTGCGTCAGATTCCGGGGGTCAATTATTGAATACTACCGATTAACAAATTTCAATTAGCCTACTTTTACAGTGTAAAGGCCTATATATATGCATATATGCATGGATTTATCAGTACTATATATACAAGTTTTGAACATGTATAAATATGACGGAATAATCAGACTAAAGCAGGGGTTCTCATACAGGTAGATATTCACCATATGTTTGCACTCCTGAGATATATGAGAAATATATATATATATATGTGTATGAATATGTGTATATATATATATAATAATATATACATATATCATTTGGCTATTTATATATGTATGTATATATGTATATAGATGATGTGTGTATATACATGTATATGGCAACTATATATGCTATGGATATATATGGAGTCAATTTGTGTATAATATACATTTGTGATACACTCATGTATGTATGGTTATGTGTAAGCATATATATATATATGTATAATAATATTATGTATATACGTAACGTAATGTGGTTGCTCACACATGTGCATGCATAAATATATATATACTTACATGTAGGTATCTATTAAATAACATAAATAACATAAATAAGGTATGTAGGTATTTAAACACAGATTCATGCATAAATATTTATTTACTTGTACACATACCTATACATACATATATACACATATAGTATATACATACATATGTACGGCTACATACATATATACACATTACATATATTTACATATATGTACATATATACATATATGTATGTATACATACACTTATATATACATGTACATACATGTATATACATATACATATATATATATGTATATCTATATAGATAGGCTACACACATATGTATATATAATTACATATATAAATATATATGTACATATATACATGTACATATATGTATATACATCTATATACATATAGTATATACATACATATATACATATAGATAGGCTACATACATATGTATAAATTACATATATAAACATATATGTACATATATACATATATATATGTATACATACACTTACACATACCTATACATACATGTATACACATATACATATATATATATATGTATATCTACATATATATACACACATATATATATTTACATAAGTACTTTTATATATGTATTTACATATATATATACATGTACATATACACATACATCTATATACATATAGTATATACATACATATATACATATAGATAGGCTACATACATATGTATAAATTACATATATAATCATATATGTACATATATACACATATATATAATTATATATGTATATATACATATGCACACATATATAACTAAATATATATACACTAATATCCGAAATATATAACATATGTACATGTATATAGATATAAATACAGTTATATATAAACATATATACATATACAAACATATATATACATGTGCATATATATACATATAATGTACAATTGTACATATATATATATATATATTTGTCTTCATTAGTCCGGAATAGCGGACCCCCGGAATAGCGGGCCCCGGAATAGTGGACCCCGTAATAGCGGCCCCCCGGAATAGCGGGCCGGTGCCATCGATATAGGCTCTATCTGATTTCGTTTTGTAGCTCCAGAATATTAGCAACGTTTCGTTGCGTCAGATTGTAATCAATATTTAATACTATTAAAATTTCAATTAGCCTACTGTTACTTATTGGTTATCAATACTAATAAATGTTTTGAACACTATCGGATAAAATGATCGACGGAATAATCAGACTAAAGCAGCTAGGGGTTCCCAATCTTTTCTATGCCCCGCACCTCTGGGAATTGTTTCACCAATGTTTGCACCCCTACAAAAGCATTATCACATCTGAAGACGCATAGGCCTACAGGAAATTGTTACTACTGAAACTTTTGCTTACAAGCCTTAAGCTAACCGGCTTTAACCCTCAGACTACCAGAATTTTTTTGATACACTGAGTACCAGTGGGGTCAAAAATGACCCCAACACAATTTTTACAATAAGTTCTTTGTTTTTTACATTTTTATTTATTGCCATGAAAACAAATATTAGTAAAGTATTTGGAACATGATTAGGCTGTTGAAATGAATAAATTTTTAATTTAATATTTTCAGATTAGTGTTCAAAGTGTTCGAGTGTTCTATGTTCAAAACTAGTATTGACAATATCCGGTCATTACAGTTACTGTTTACAGTTTATGCAGGTATACTCGGCAAGAACGACATAATTGCGCTTACTTTTTGCACAGATTATATTCGACTTCTTATCATTTTCTTATGATTTTGTCCACTTGTCAAATAAGTGCAAGTTGTTTAGGATATTGACTTTCTATTCTACGCACCACATCGTCAAATCTAAGGGTACGTGATAATTTCTGGAACCGATTTCTAGTCATGCTGTCGCTGAAACAACGTCTAAACTCTACATTTTTGCTGTACTGCTTCATTTCTAGGTTTGTCAGATATATCACTCCATGTTTCACCATAAATGGCACTGCCTTCCTTATTTATCCACTTCCGTTTCCTTTAGAATTGTTTTTTCACAACTAGTTTGAACCTGTTAGCAGACTGTCAACATTTTTGGCAATAAATTTACTAAGTAAACAATATATAATAGTTTATATTTGTTAAAATACATTTAAAATCAATGTTAGCTCAATAAAAATGCATTTTGTTATTTTTACATATGTCAGAATTATTCAGTTTACACTGGGGTCAAAAATGACCCCACTGGTACTCAGTGTATAAATGGTATACCAGCGCCATCTGGTGATAGAAAATGTAAAATAAAACTTGGAATTTTGTACAAAACAGGATTACCTATAAAGTCATAAAATTTCATTGAGATATCTCTTATGGGGGTGAGCAGCACTAGTGCAAACTACCTCTGGGGTCATTTTTGACCCCACTGGTAGTCGCTAGGGTTAAGGCTTATAATGTTACATGGAGATAAACTTCTAATCTCACGGTCTTACCCATGCTTATCCTATCATAGCTAAAAAATGTATAATGTATTATCAATGCATTCTTATAATTCATACTTTCCCTTTTTGTCGCACCCTCTCAAATGACATGTCGCACTCCCTGGGGGTGCGTGCACCCTAGTTTCGAAACCTCTGGACACGTAGGTCTAAACTGTAGCAGACGCCCGTTGCTGCTTGTTGCTAACAAGTTTGATGTTATTTTACACAGAAATGAATTATTAGCCCAATTGCTGCCCAAATGAACAAAGCAATTATAAATTATAAAAAATATTCTTTTACAATTACAATAATAATAAAAGTATATTATTCTTTTATGTGAATGCCAAGCTGTAAAGAATATTAAAAAATTAAAATAATTCTAAAGTTTAAAATGTTATTTTTATTATTGAAAAAAATATTTTAATTCGTTTGGGGGCCCCTCCAAGATTTGGGGGCCCTAGGCGCGCGCCTAGTGCGCCTACTGGTAAACGCCCCTGCATAAAAGATGTATATAAAAGGTTAGTCAAAATTATACTTAAAATAGTTACGACGCTCCCCATACCCCTATAGGGGGCATGGGGAGCTCCCATCGGGGACAGGGGCAGGAGCCCCTGAAGCCGACGCAATTTTGAGCATTTGATACCAAATGGAGTACATTTTGGGCTCTAATTTACCTCAAATTTTTCACCGATGATTTCGATATAAAAGTAGGCCTCAACCATCTAAAACTGTGAAAAAATATGACTATTATTATTATGAATAAACTGAGATTTTAGGTTTTAGAAGAACACCACTCCTAGTCGCAGCATTAAAAATTGAAATGTCCTCCTAGGCTTCTACCGCGAGCCTTAGTCGAATTTTAAAAATCGAGATAAGTAAAGTTTTAGAGTGAAATTATACAGCAACATTCTGCACTGAATTCTTACAGACTCAAATAAGTTTAGCGGCTTTAGCCTTACCCTGTATTTTATCGGTCAGGTCCAGTGATTTGTTAGGGGACGGACCAACTAGAACGTCCGAGTGGGGGGATTGCGAGTGCAGAAGGCGCACTGCCGCGAATGACGAAGGCAAGAAGCCCCTAAGGACTAGGGTGCGGGAGCGTCGTAAAAGCTCCCGCCATCGGGTCTGGGGCGGAGCCCCGAAACCAACGCAATTTTGAGCATTCGATACCAAATGGAGTGCATTTTGGGCTCTTGTTTACCTCAAAATTTTCAAAAGTTGGGGGGACCGTCCCAGCCTGCTCGAAAGTCGGGGGGACGCGTCCCACAGGTCCCATAAGGGTGGTTGCGCCTATGCTTCCCGCACACTCCCAAGAAGCCCACTCAGCCTATCATTTGCAAGGTGGCGCATTGGTAAAATGAGATGTAGGACCGTGATGGGCGCCTTGCATGGCTGCCGGATACAGTTAAATTCGACTCCAGTAGGCTAATAACTTGTGATCATCCGTTCATGCTAAATTGTCATCATCCTGCGTAATTGTCAGTTTGATAAAGAATATTCAAATTAAGGTTTTTGAAATGACGTCAACAGTTGTTGTCATGGTAACGTGTTTCTGATTTTTCGAAAAGCAGAGAGGTAAGGATAATATTATTATAATATTTGCAAGTTATTTAATTTAAAACTCATTTAGTCAATTCTAATTTTCAATCTATAAATTAATTAGTCGTGTTTAGTATAATTTACTCTGCAACCATCATGTTTTCAGTCTGTCAACGCGCCGATAAACTAGCAATTTAATAGATATAGGGCCCATGCTGCTATGCAGGACAAAAGACTTAAGCCTACTTTTTGTAGGCCTGTTGTGTGTATTTTGATCATTTATAAAGCTACGCTAGCATAAGCCTTTCAGAAGCGCTCCCAGTGCGAGGTACTCCGATGAAAAAAGGAAGGTTTTAAGGTGAGAGAAAGAGAGGAGAGATAATAGAGAGGATTGTAGAGCGTAGAGAAGGAGGAAGTCGATTCCATAGAGAGGGACCTATGCACACAAAGGATCTGAACCAGTAGCGTAACGCAGGGGCAGAGGGGCAACGCAGCACAAGGGGGCGCAAAATTGGCTTTTAGTGGTACACAGTACTATGACAAGAACGATTTAAAGTCAACAAGGAAATTAAAGGGGTGCAGTCGTCAGCCTTTGCCCCGGGCGCTAAAACCCTTCGTTACGCCACTGGATCTGAATTGACCCATTGTGGTCCTAACACGGGGAACAAAAAGGTCAAGCCGGTCAGAGGATCTGAGAGGACGCTTTGACGTGGCAGAGAGAGGGGCGGAGAATTTGGTGACAAAGATATTTTGGAGCAAGACCCAGTTTAGATTTGAACATGAGAATGAGAACTTTAAATTGGATGCGCACAGAGAGAGGTAGCCAATGAAGTTGTTCAGCCATAAATGTAGAGATGTAAGAGAATCGAGGGAGGCGAGCTATAAGTCTGGCAGCAGCATTCAGTACAGACCGAAGAGGAGATAGACGAACCTTAGGTAAGCCAACAAGGAGAGAATTACAATAGTCAATTCGGGAACAGACAAAAGCATGGACAATTGAGGTGAGGGTAGAGGATGAAACAGATCTGCGAATAGCTCTAAGACGCCTAAGTTGGAAGTAAGATGAGATGACCCGAAGCGGTGACACCGTGACACCCAATTAAGTCATCTCATCCTGATAAGATCTTGTCATAATATTATTTGGTTTATGAAGCTGTTTCGGGTCATCTCATCTTGAGCAAAGAAAACGTTTCGATTCTCTTCGATCGACAGAAAGATGTCGCTACTTAAAAGTGGCTTAGGACTTTTCTTGGGACTGGTTTGGTGGATGTCAATCACCAATGCGATTACGCCTAACGCAGCCGGGTAAGAACAACAACAACAACAACGACGAAGACAACAACATGATATGATGATGGTGATGATGATAATACATATATAAAAATAAATTTAAATAATAATAATAATACTAGGACGATAATAATTATAAATATCGATGATGATGATGATGATGATAATAATAATAATAATAATAATAAAAAATAAATAAAATAATAATAATAATAATAATAATAATAATAATAATAATAATAATAATAATAATAATAATAATAGAAATAATTATTGAAATAATAATGCCCACAATGTATGTTCCCATTGCCTTTGACACCTTTGGTCCTGCAAATGCAGAGTGTGCAGAATTTCGGTGTTGGATCTCGCACTTCATCTGTCTCTGTCTGTCTGTGTCTGTCTGTGACTCTGTGTCTGTCTCTGTATGTGATCTATGTATCTCTGTCTCTGCTTCTGCCTCTGTTACTTTCTCTCTCCTATCTGTGGCATTATTAACGCGGGTCAAACACAGATGCTAGTCTTATTAATATCAATTAATGAACAACAAATAATAATAATCAGTTAATGACGCTATTATTTGATATTTTCACTGGCAACTGACAAACTTTTGATTTCCAGAAGCACAATGCATAATTATAACAATTAACAACAATTATAACTTGGCTATTTCATATCGGTGCATTGGCTAGGGAACATGGAAGACCCAAAAGGGGCACACGCCCCGGTTAATTAGGGTCAGTGGTCACCTTTTAAATTTTAACTATATTCAATTATGGCTGGTTAGCAGTGATGTGGTCTCGAGACCGCGGTCTTGGTCTCGAGACCGTCTCGAGACTGAAAAAATGCGGTCTTGGTCTTGGTCTCGGTCTTGAATGTACCGGTCTCAGTCTTGGTCTTGAAAGGTGCGGTCTTGGTCTTGGTCTTAAAGGTGTCGTCTTGGTCTTGGGCGTCTGGTCTCGGTCATTCGCCTTTGGTCTTGGCCTTGCGCCTTTTGGTTTGGCCTTTGGTGGGAACGAGAGTGGAGTATTTGTTAAATGTTGTCGATATTTCCGGTTATTCAGGGATTACTGAGATAACTTCGAATTCATGCGACGATCCGCCAAGGACAAAGCGAGATATAGGACGACCTGGTAGTTCGCTTCTTATCAGAAGCGACAAGAAAACGTTGAGACACAGTTAACCCTGACTTCAGGTGCTTTAGTTACTATAGTTAGGCTTACACTGATGCAGTTTCTCAAGGCAAAATCAGTAGTCGGGCAGCATTGGAAATCAGGTATTTGGTGTGGAATTTTTCTCTGCTGGGAATTTTTTTGTATTCCGCTACAGCTGCGCCTGTTGAGAGCGTGTTTAGCGTGCTTTTCATGAGACCTCGCAGACTTGGGGACAAAAACTATTACTACATCATAGGCATCTGATTTGAATTATGGGAATGTGTAACACTACAATTGAGAATTGCGTTTATGGTCTTCACTCGAGAGGCTTAGGGGCCGTCCATAAAGTACGTCACGCTATTTTTGACCATTTTTACCCCCTCCCCTGTCACAAACTGTCACAAAACTCGGACCCTCCCCCTAAAGTACGTCACACTTTCAACATAGAAATAATAATACTTCCGAAAGCACGGCTAATACATAAACAAGGCTTCGCAACAGCATTATTACTATAGCGCTCCTAGCGAGAGGAATCGTGAAAACACATTCAGGAGATATGCATTTCCTGCTATTTTGACATAAAACTAATTAAAATGTTTCAGAAAATTTTTGAAAATTATTTTTTAAAGCTATAAAATTCTGCTAAAAAATTTTAAAAAATTATATAAAAATTAAAAATAAATGTGTGACGTCACACATGGCCTGACCCCCCCTCCCCCTGTCACAAACTGTCACACTTTCTTAAACCCCCTCCCCCGTAGCTTTATGGACGGCCCCTTAGGCCTTGGTCCTGCAGACAATGCGGTCTTGGTCTCAGTCTTGGTCTTGGATCACGCGGTCTTGGTCTCGGTCTTGGTCTTGGACCACGCGGTTTTGGTCTTGGTCTTGGACCACGCTGTCTTGGTCTCGGTCTTGGTCTTGAACCACGCGGTCTTGGTCTCGGTCTTGGAATTTTGGTCTCGTACACAACACTGCTGGTTAGTCGGTTGAAAAGAAAGAAAGGTTCATTAACGCCATAATGTTTAATGAAGTAGGCATCTTTCAACAGTCCTTCAAGTAACCACTCCACAGCTTCTTAAATTGGGTAGGCCTGTATGTGGGTGCAAAAATTTCCGAATAATCGTCGGTACTGCATTCCAAATATTTGGACCATTACAGCAAATAGAAAATCGACGATAATTAGTGCGCGCATAGGCCTATATGACACATAATTGACATAAACCACCAGAAGAAGACTTTGTATAATGACGATGCATATCTACTATCTTAGAACAATAGTTTGAAAATGAATCAGGCAGCAAGTTATTGACAAATTTATACATGAAATTACCCAGTCGATAGCGATTGATGTTTTCAATATGCATATATCGGTATGATTACGATAGCTGAACATGTTTTAACGTTTCCTAAGAAATAATATTGTCCACTTAGCCTAGTTGTAATCAGTGGTGTAGCGAAGGGGGCAGAGGGGGCAGCCGTCCCCGGGCGCAGCACAAATGGGGCACAAAATTAGCTCTCAGTGGTACATAGTACTATGACAAGAACGATTAAAAGTCAACAAGAAAATTAAAAGGGGGTGCAGTTATCAACCCTTGCCCCTGGGCGCTGAAACCCTGCGTTACGCCACTGGTTGTAAATTGTAATGCAGTCTAACCAAAACGACAGGTCTAAGTATATCGCCTCATTCGAAACCTGATCTCACCCGAGTCTTTGTACCCGATCTCAAACTCTGACCGGACCTTATAATCTTAGCCGAATGGATAGAGCGATCGGCCTGTAATGTGGAGGGTGCGAGTTCGAGTCAACACAGGCGATCACTGTGTAAGGACTTTGAGCCAGTCCTTTACGCAGAGTTGCTCGGCGCCAACGACTTTCTGTCGTATGGTGGCGTCAGAGGTGCAAAAAACAAAGTTTTTTCAAAATGAAAAGTTGTTTTTTTTGTTTCTAATATTTTCCTATTTCGGATCATAAAACTCATAAAAATGGCAAGAACAGGCTACCGCTCAAATTAATCAGATGCATTATAAATGACATTAACTAGAACAGTAGAACCGCAGAACGTCATGTATCGAAATTAACAAAGACGATACAACATTAATTTTGACAAGAGAGTTGAAGAGAAGCCATTTTTGGCATTCATAATTGATAAATTTATAAAAAAAATTGTGGTATTTTTTAAAGGAAAAACAAACAAACAAAAACACCACAAAAACAAACCTTTTGCAGCCCTGATAGTCGTGTGCGAACCTTGGATGGAGGGCACTATCAAATACAACTGTATTGTATTTGTATTGCATCAAGTAGGCTACAATAATTGTATTGTATTGTATTGCATCAAGTGCAGTTGTATATTGCATTGTATACCGTTTATCTCGTTATCGTTTAGGTATACTTGCAAACATCCGAAGGTTCCCCTAAACTTTTCCATCTGTGAAAACTACAAACTGTTTGATCACATCCATCAGATTGGATGCGACCTATACTGCATGATGTTCTTTGACGAAACGCAAGCGAAGGACGGCATCATCATCATGGACACTCCGTCAAGTTTCAACAATTTGTGCCTAATGGCAAAACCGGCAGCGTTATTGCAAGCCAGTAAGTGGCGGAAAACCCTTTCATACCTCCCCCATGCATCGAGTTGAATACCCGCCCAGAAATGGTTCTAAACCCAAGTAGGAAAAGATAGGGCATTATTATTATCATTATCATTATTATTATTATTCCTATTATTATTATTATTATTATTATTATTATTATTATTATTATTATTATTATTATTTTATGCCCTGAGGTACTTCATTCCCCAGGGTCTTACAGATTATAAAAGCGTTGTATTCTGGAACGGCTACCCCTCAATTTATTATTATTATTATTATTATTATTATTATTATTATTATTATTATTAGCTATAATTGTTGTACTATTGTTAATATTTTTATGAATTTATTAAGCGCCACCATCTAAGGACCAAGCACCAATCGATGGTGCTGAGCAATAGTGAGTGAACGACTTGGTCAAAGTCCGTATAGGCCTACATGGTAACCGTCTCAGGGAAAGGGGTTCGAACTCGTACTCTCCGCTTTACAAGTCGAGCGCTCTAGCCAATCGACTACTGTGTCCCACGAGGTAAGATCAGAAGATTGTAAAATAAGGTAGGGTCAAGTAGTTCACGGTAGGGTAAAGAAAGGTAAAGTTAGCCTAGTTAGGGCAAGGCATCTAGAGTAGTTGTAGGTAGAATAATAATAGAAATGACGAGTAGAGTTACGGTGGGTTACAGTATTAAAGTTAGCCTAGTTAGGGTATAGACTACAGACTACGCTAGGTTATAGTTAAAGTATGGCCGCCTCTGGTGAGGCAAGCTACGGTAAGTTAAGTTATGGTAAGTTTCTAAAGACTAGTGAGGTTATGTGATACTAGAGACATCTACGGTAAGGCATGAAATTTAATATATATATATATATATATATATATATATATATGGTAATGTAATTTAGAGCTTGCACTCCCTAACCTATCTACTTCATCCTACGTACTCTTCATTGCCTTACTTACCAAATTGCGGTTAGCAGTTGGTTGAATTCATTCATTCGTTCTGAGAATTTATAAAGCACCTCGATATTCAGGATATCTACTCAGAGGCGCTCTCTGCGCTAGCCTATTATGATGACAATTAAGACTTAGTGTCATTACTAACGAAAATATGACACCAGTCAGCAAAACAATGCACAACGCACACGCGTGGAACCAACCAGCGGATTACCGTCGATAGCTGAAGATAAATAAAGGCTATAAGCCTATAATTACCTACTTAGGCCTACTTACGTATATTACCTTATAATACATAGCCTTGCCCGAGTTAACCGACTTAACTTGAATAATAATAATAATAATAATAATAATAATAATAATAATAATAATAATAATAATAATAGGGAAGAGTGGGGCAAAACGTCAAGGGGCAAAACGCCCCCTCCCGGCCCTGTCCCCCCTGTGCCATGTAATGAAATTTTTGAATGTTCTGGGGTTTCTTAGTTGTACCCCTAATGAGATAATCGTCAGTTATTTATCTTTAGATGCTTTTGTTTATTTTTATTTTAGAAAAATTGATTTTTCGTGTGTTTCCTTATAAGAGTCAGCCGCCAATTCTGTATCATTAATGGTGCCAAAATGCTAGATATAGCCAATAATACAAATATAGGTCTAAAGTATACCCTATATCGAATAACTGTGCACAATAAATGGGGCTTTAACATATCAATTTTTTTTATTATATGAGCAATCTCACAAGGTAGCACCAAGCGGGGCAAAACGCCCCCCTATGGAAAATGCTGACATGGGGCAAAACGCCCCCTCACCTCAGAGTCACCTGAAGCAAAGCATATTTTTTTATTTAATTATTTTTTATGATATCTTTTAAAAAAAGTCTAGATCTCTTTACTTCTTATAGTTATTGTTGCATCATGGCAGTGATTGCAGTTGATTATGTGCATCGACTTTTCAGGTAGCGGGGGGTCAAATCACGGGGGCGTTTTGCCCAGGTGAGGGGCAAAACGCCCCTTTGAAGCACTCTGTATTTTATTATTTTTAATGTAATCTTTTGGGGAATTTTATCGGACATAATTTTACTTTACTTGGGACATTCAGTACAAGGTCTTACAATAATTTCATGCTGAAAATGTTGTTACTCACGTTGTAATTGAGCAAAACCCGTTAAAGGGGGCGTTTTGCCCCACTCTACCCTAATCTAATAATAATAATAATAATAATATCTTTTCTTGAATGAAGCGCCTGACAAACGCACTGCGCTGTACATTTACATGTTAAGATAATTAAACAATTCACAAGAACACAAATGACAGAAGACATAAATCTTAACTACTAACAGAACAGACAGCCTGCAATACACGGCGCTAATTTAATTTAGTTTGCTTACCTACCTTACCTTCCCCTACCCTAAATCCACGACAGTTTTAGGCCAGCGCCTAGTCCCTTACCATAATTAGGCCTATGTCCCATGAATTCCTCCACTCACCGAAGCGTGACGATACCTTATCGTTGCAGCGGATGATCCTAAAGATCGCCAACTGGGTTACGCCGAATTCGTCGTCCTGTTGGGCGCCGTCACGCCTGCCTGTCTCCGTGAGTCGCTTGTCGTCTTCGATGACATCGTCACGGTGAATCCGCGCAAGATAACGGAACTGGATACGATGACCTTCAAGGACCTCGACTCGTGGCTCATTTCCATTCAAGAATACGGCGACCCAAACTATGATCCGCTGGCGGCGACTGAAATTTGTTAGTATTGCCTTTTGTGTGTCATCAACGCAGGGCCTAAAAAGTCTGTTTCATGACACAATTAAGTGTGCAGCTGACATTGTCGAGTCGTCTGCAGTTGTCTCGATTGTCTGTAGTGTGCAGTGTTATTTCTATTAACTGTAGGCCTAACTGTAACTGAAATAGCTGCAGCACCCAGGACCGCAGTTTTAAGAGGCCCGCATTTTATAACTAGGCTATGTGCGTGGTGGACCGGTGGTTGTCATAGGAGGCCTTTGGAAGGTATTCACAGCATCCGGGCCCGAACTAACCTTAATGCGGCCCTAGGCCCTGCCCAAAAAATGCGCTATATGAAAATGTGTGCAGCAGAGACAAATAATCTGTAAATCTTTGTACATTTCAGACAAAGTCACAACAATGGCACAGTTTAAATACTACTGGGATAAGAAGGTAAGTAACTTAACGTCAAGAATATCGCCATATAACTTTAGGAATCAACTCATTTATTAATTCGTGAAATCATTAAATGACGGGGGGGGGCCCGGGGGGAGGGTAATCCAATAATAGGCCATTCGTAAAATTTGTAGGGGCGCTACATATTAATTTATAAACTCTTTCATTGATAGGCTTCATTCATAACTGCTTAATTTTAATTTTTAAAGCTAACCAAAAATTAATTTATAAATTAACTCATCAAATTTATAAACTAATTTAAAAATGCATACACATGAATAGACTCGTTGCCTTACAAACAAGTCATTAATTAATTTATAAGCCATCTCAGGTGATCTACCAGACTTCGCTAAATACGAAGTGGGGCGCGGTGGTGTAGGGGTATGTTCGGTGCCTTGCAGCCGGAGGGTTGCGGGTTCGAATCCACCTCAAGCCGCCGCGTAGAGACCCTGGGCAAGTCCTTCACTCGCAATTGCTCATGCGCTTCGGCGTGAAACTCCGATTCAGTGTCCACGCTGTAGTCGGGAGCGCCTCTGTCAGAGTAGAAATCTTGAAGGGGCGCTATAACAAGTGACTTTAATAAATAAAAAATAAAAATACACGCACTTGTATAGCGCTGTTGCTTAGTTAATTCTCAGAAGAGCTGCAATTAAATACCAAATCGTCCATAAAATATTCCTGAACGAGAGATCACCCAACAGTGGACAAGGGAGCGGTTATGCCCAATGAGTAGCCTATATACGTTGCATCCGTATTTGGTAGTTATTTCAGTACAGCCTGCACAATGTGTTTCAAGATATGGGCTCCACCATTGCCTTCTAGTGAGAAATGTTAACCATCTGAAATATAACACTTAACATCATGAGACTAGCACAGACATTATCTTCCTTTATTTTTCTCCTGTTACGCGCCTTCGTGCAAGATTACAATTTTGTTTAGGCGCGTTATAAATGACAGTTTAATAATAATAATAATAGATAGTAGTATCTAGAAGGCAATGGCTCCACCCGCGCCAATTATCCAACTCGGTTATGTAATGTATAAATGTAATGTAATTAGCAACTTCTATTGCGCCGGTGTCCAATGCACATCTACCGATGGCACACCAAAACCAAGCCTTAACCAGGCCAGCATTCAAAGGATCAGTCGGTAAGAGACTACAGTATAATGACTACACTAACCGTACACTGTCGGTGGGAAGATCGCACGGCGGGACAGGACTAACCACCTACACTCGAGGCCAAGAGAAAAATTTTCGCCAACACATCATAGGCTACTCATGGGTATACCTTAATGACGGCTCTTCTCATTCTTCTTCTCCTTCTTCACATTCTCCTTCTCCTCCTCCATCTTCTTCAGTACAGCCAACCGGTCGCAATTAGCCCTGTAAGGTTAGCCTAACCTAAGCCTTTACCTAATACTCCACTGCAGGGAGGTATACTGTGCGGATCCCGCGAACTGGGACGGGAAGAGTCACTCGTAAATGCTGAGTGGGGGTCCGACCGAGGTGTATAATCTTTCGTTTTACATTTTCAGATTAAGGCAAGAATTAACCAGGAGAAGATCGAATGCAAGAGAGATGACATTCCCCCAGGTTAATCAGAAAAACCTACGAATAATTAGGGGCATCGCCAGGCGGTCAATGCTACGCTGCTCATCGCTTTATGAAAGACACCGCCAAGGATGACGTTAATTGAAAAGTTATGAGTTAATCGAGAACGAACGAAGGATCGAACAAGTGTCATTTATGTATGAACGCTGAATGGATTAATGCATGAACGATTAAATTAAATTAAACGGAGACTTAAACTAAATATTAAATCAACTGCATAAACAAATGAGCAATTGAATTAAAAATAATTTAATGAATTAACGGTTTATTTCAATGGACTCCACATTGAATAAATGTACGCGCGAACGCCTCAATTAGCACGAAATGAATGACTAAAAGAGTTAAACGATAACTCAATAAACAATTTTGGAACCAGCGATTAATAGCTATGGTCAACACAGCACAGTAACCAAGTCCAGGTAAAATATAAAGTTAAGCCCCCAACATCAATATTTTCGTGATATTACTCAAGACGATAATCGATCTCACAAGGGCGTTGCCAGGAAACAATATTGGGAGGTTTTCATTGGGGAGGGGGGTTCCATTGGACATGGTCGCAGAGTAAGGGATCAGTTTTGAAAAGTCTGGTGTTTTTCGGCAATTATTCATTTGGGGAGGGGGTTTGAACCCGTAAACCCTCAAATATGCCCATGCAATATCAGTATGTTTTTCGGCAATTATTCATTTGGGGAGGGGTTTGAACCCGTAAATCCCCCAAATATGCCCATGCAATCTCAGTATATAAGAAAACACTCAGCCTGCAAATTCAAAGAAAATCCTTCGAGTTCAATGTAGATTCACACATGAAAGCATATATGCCACAAATCTTTTTAATCCGCATAAGCACAACAGAAGAACAAAATAGAACAAGAATAAACAACTAAGGCTGAAACCCTAGCCAAAGCAAAATACAGGCGGACAAACTAAAGCAAAGTCATCAGTTCTGTTTGTGGAAAGTGTGGCAAAACTATAGCCTAGTCCTGTAGACAATCGCATACCTTATCATAGTAACATTTACAACACGAAACTCGCAGCCGCCTTGAGAAAAGAAACACAAACAGCGTTTTAGCAAGCACCTCATTTGACTACTATTTAGACGTGTGACAAGAACAACATATAAATAGTAAGATTAAGACTACATATACCACCAAACGATTTAATATAATTATGAGTAAATGTAGTACGCAGAATTACATGTAACGCCTGTATTAAAGCAGGTTTGACAAACTGATTATTACTATTATTACCAATTTTTCAACGCGTGCAAGGTCACACAGGAATAAATGCAATTCTGAATGAAGATTCTGAATGATAATTATAATAGTCACAAATACCGCTAAAGCGTAATTAAGCGTTTTAATTAACTAAAGCGTTCTTCGAGGTATGAAATATTAACAGGACAGGTTTAATGACGCTCTTAATTAACGGAGAGCCAAGTGACATCAGAATTCTGATAACTTTCTGCCTGCCTGCCTGACCAGATGATGGTGTCAATTACGGTGCGATTTGTAGCAATAAACTTTTCTCCCAAATTGCTTCCATCTATCTCATCCCAGTAACGACCACCAATATTCCGCACAGGTTTCGCCGCTGACTCCACCAATCTTTTCATCAAACGATTCAGACTCAACCGAGGATAGATGAACCGTCTAAAAGGCCACTCCCACAGCTACAGATCGCACCCTATCGTTACAGATCGTCCGTGTTGACGACAATCTTAACGAAGGCCGTGTTATCCTTGACGTATGCATGCGATGCGCTGTCGAGCTGCGTCAGGGACATGAGGAGCGGACATCCGCTGGCGATGTTCATCTCGGTCGTCGGGCGTTTGAAGGAGGAGCTCGTCGGGTCCGGACGGAAGGCGTCGACGACGTGCTCGCGATTGCTCTGGTCGAGGAACATGAGAGTGACCTTCTGACGGAACGGCCACTTGAGCAGGGCGTCGTACTGACCGCGCATGATGACGAAGAAGAGAGATACGTGCGTCCCTTTGCCCATTCCGTCCCCGTTCAGATAGATACGCGCACACATCTTATAGCCTGCACGATCAGGTCAATCAGTGAAGGGTGAATCAAAGTGAACCAGAGGACAGGGTGAACCAAAGGACAGGTGAACCGAATCAAAGGACAGGGTGAATCTAAGGTCAGGGTGAATCTAAGGACAGGACAGGGTGAACCACAGGGACAGGGTGAAACCAAAGGACAGGGTGAACCAAAGGATGGGGTGATTCAGGATTAATTAGGTGAATCCAAGGGTCGAATTGGGAAACAACAGGTGCCGGTATGGATATAAGAACCATTCCCCCTTCCATACCGGTATGGATTTCTTGCCTGGAGAAGTACCGGTGTGCTTTGAGCCGGTCAGGTGCCGGTATGGCATACCGTTTCATACCGTCACACTTCGAGCACTGGGTGAATCAGAGGAAATCGGTGAATCAGGGTGACTGAGGACTCGGTCGAAATGATAAGAGAAGGTATCATCTCTATGGTCTGACCTTTTTATATGCTGCGACACCTGTATAGTTCATGAGGTGGCCGACTTGTTTAAACATCCGTGGGTCATCCTCCGAGGCTGACACTATATATACAGGCGTTGCGAGTTCATAGAGAGCCCAACCATACAGTACATACCATTCCACCGAGCCCTCTATAATGGGTGAATGAGGCGACTAAGATGAATCAGGGCAAATCAGGGATTATTGCAAATCACAAGAACTAAAGCTAGAGTAGAAGAGAGGCGATTATATATGCCGATAAGCTTATCAGTGCAGCTGGTGCAAAATTCGATTAGATACGGTTCAAGATAGGATTACATCACAAGAGTAAAGAATAAACGAATCCCATAGGTTGGAATAGATCGCATTGTAGATTTTTTCCCGGATCAAATGAACTTACCTGTGCTGCTACACAGGTGAGGTGAGGAGACGCCGTTAACCTTACCTGGGAGGCTAGAAGATAGGCGATTATATGCCGATAAGCTTATCTGTGCAGCTGGTGCAAAAGCCAGATGAATAATCGAGTATAGATGCCGATATGTTTCCCTATATATGCTGCAACATAGATCGGATGTTGATAAGCTTACCAGTTCTGCTACCACAGACACAGGTGAATAGATAAGCTGATTATCTAACCAGTGTGGCTGGTATAGATGATCAGCAAGTAAATGGAGGCAAGTTGACCTATGCCACTACACAGACAGGATGCTGATAAGCTTATATGTGCTTTTAAAGTAGAAGACAGGCAAGTAGATAACCTGATAAGCTATAGGTGAATAGATAAGCTGATAAGTTTATACATGTGCTTTTAATGAAGAAGAGAGGTGAGTAGATAAGCTGATAAGCTTATGTGCTTTTAATGTAGAAGACAGGCCAGTAGATAAGCTTATAAGTGCGGTTAATGTAGAATACAGGTGAGTAGATAAGCTGACCAGTGCGGCTAGTGTAGAATACAGGTGAGAAGATAAGCTGATAAGCTGACCAGTGCGGCTAGTGTAGAATACAGGTGAGTAGATGCTGGTCATTCTTCCACCAATCGCCTCCTGTCTGCGTCTCTGGAACTCTCCGATCCTCCACAGCAGAGTTCCGTCGTAGTTCGTCTCTTCCAGTGAACTGATTCGCAGATCAAGGTCCGAGATCGTCGCATCCTTCATCGCCAGCATTCGTTCCAGTGACTTAACCTTGCGGTCAAGCGTGTCCAGCTGGTCACGCTCCAGTCGCCGCTGTCTGTCAGCCGCCTCCATCTACATGACCAACATCACGCATCGGCGATTTCCGATAATGTAGCGCCTCTTTATTGGCCATTAGTACATTTATATAATAATACGTCACGCACCTGCGAATTATGATATAGCGCCTTTCTAATCGCCAATTCTATGACGCCTCTTTCTCCGAGTTTATATAGCGCCTTACCTTAGCTAGGGAAATTATTCGTAATAATGAGACTTTCCAGTAAGCCAACTGTAGATAAGTTAAGGCAAGTTACTGTAAGGTAAGGCGAGGTATTTACATAATTATATGAGCACCAATCAATAAATCTATCAATCAGAAAACAATAACAATAATAATAATAATAATAATAATAATAATAATAATAATAATAATAATAATAATAATAATAACAATAATAATAATAACAATGCAATAACAATAATAACAGCGATGGTAATAATAATAACAACACTAATAATAATAACAATAATAATAATAATAATAATAACAATAATAATAATAATAATAATAATAATAATAATAACAATAGTAATAATAATAATAACAATAACAATAATAATAATATAACAATAACAAAACAATAATAATACTTGTATTGATAATTGGTGGCCTATAACTGCCTATTTCTAAAGCGCCATTTTCAGCTAAACGCAGGCCAGGCCTGGGCAGCAGCTTACTAACGAGCGCTAGTATACATGAATTTATTTATCTGAATTAAATCTGTCTATGTCTATATCAAAAATATAATAATAATCATAATAATAATAATAATAATAATAATAATAATAATAATAATAATAATAATAATAATATTCTTCCTTTATTAAATCCAAATGACAAGTACGCAATAAGGTTACATGATATAGTAGTAACAGATGATAACAAGTTTAACGGTCTCTTCCTACATATTTCTCCCTCACAACCTTCTTCTTCTCTAGGGGTTCTCGCACTGGGAGTGCTACTGAATGGCCACTGCTGTAAGCGGCGCTATATAAATTAATAAATACAATAACAGGAGTCAAATTTAAATGTATGGCAGCCTGCAAGGCGCCTATCTCTCCTACTGCTTATTTTACAGTCACTCACAGGGAGTTGAAGGCTGAGTCAACCTTATGGGGCTAGCGGGTATCGAACCCATGTCCTTCTGATCTTCGGCCCTCCGCCAGTGTGTTACCATTCAACCATCTCTTGCCCCTCAATCAGTCATTCAATCAGTCAGTCAATCAGTCTATGGCATAGTAGAAATGGCATAGTTTAAGTTGAAAGAAGACGATAAATGAGGATCAGACGTAGGAGTTATAGAATCATTAGACTACCAATTCATTAGACAAGCCCCGTTAAACGCACAGAGGGAGAGGCAAAGGCCGAGGCGCCTGGTGGGAGAGGCAGAGGCACCTGGTGGGAGAGGCAGAGGCACCTGGCGGGAGAGGCAGAGGCACCTGGCGGGAGAGGCAGTCACACTGGTAGCCTCAGGTAACACGTGATCCGGCTGTGATTGGGTGAAAGAAAAGCGTGATCGCTAAATCGGACGACGTCTGCTGAGATATAGCCATATATTCCGAACACCAGGACGAAGACTGCCTACAGAACAGAAGCTACAAACAGTCCGTAAATTAAATAAAGAGTAGGCCTACTCACCTGAACCGTCAACTTCTCCACCTCCCTGTTGAGAACCGTGATAACGCCCTCGTAGATATTCATCTTCTCAGCGACCGACCCCACGGCCTCTGCCACGTCCCTGGTCATCCCAGGCCCCCCATCTCCACTCCTAGCACCACTACTCGCTGGCCCCTTGGATGACGACACTGGGCCACCCTGAGTCTGACTGCTGAGGCGGGTGATAGTCGTCTCAATGGATTGGATGCGCGAGGAGAGCGATGGTTCTGGTGATGCTAGTTGCTGCTGACCAGTTATCTCATCCAAGCGGTCAACCTTCTGCCGCATCAGCTCAAGATGTTCAGGAATGGATGAGTTCAGGTGGTCGGTCAACCCAGATTCCACCTGAAATTAGATGATCATGTATATGATTAAATCTGCTGGTGCCTTAGTATGGTATAATATCCCTCTAGCAATTCATCACTCATCTAACCTACTGATCTTCAAAAAAGCTACGTTCCTTCTTAGTTAGTGAAATTAATTGACTTAATCTGGATGATTGTTGTCTGTGTTGCTGTTTTAGTTAAGATTGATTACTTTATTGTTGGCATGATTAGATGGATCATTCTTGTGTTTCCCTTTTTCCTGTTTTGTCTTTTGTGCTCAAGGTTTATTCCAATCTAAGTATTGATTGACTGTCTTTCTCCTTACTTACAGGTATTCCTATTTAGCGGGATCCATGGTCCTCTCATGCCCCCAAAGAAGCACATGCAAAACCATTGCCTTTTGTTTCTTTTGCTCATTTTCTTCTGATGGTTGCAGAAATAAATGAATTGATATTGATTTGGTTAGAGTTTAAGTTAAGTGCAGATTATAACATGCTGAAGAATTCTAACCAAAGTCACAACAGAACAGGAGTGGGATTAAAACTGAATGCCCATAAAATTCTAACTGGAAATATAATGAAGCGATAGATTCTACGTAGAATTACAAAAGAACAGCTGATTCTGAGTGGATTAAGAATGAAATATAAAATTCTAATTGGAATTACAATTACAGAAAAGATTTAAAGTGGAATTATATAGAACAGCAGATACTAAGTGGATTAAAATATAACATCAATACCATAGAACAGCAGATTTAAAGCATAATTAAAACAGAACATAAAATTCTCAAATGATATTTATAATCTTTAATTGCATTTATAATTAATGGAACAGCAGATTCTAAGCATAATTAAACATTTAAATCTACATGAAAATAGAACGCAGCCGTAGTACAGGGGCCACAAAAATCGAAGTCGTGGGAACCAGCTTATTCACAGGCGCATAGGCGGGGGGACGGGAACTAAACTGTAGGTTCCTGGTCAAGATCCAAAGGGTTCAGGCAGGCAGACAGTCAGACGGTTAAGGTGTGTGGTGTTTAGAGTTGAAACGGCGAGGAGGTGAGGGAAGAGGATGAATCAGAAAAGGATTTGTGAAAGACCAATGTTTTCGGTTTTGACTGAAAGACCTGTGGAGGGATAGCATTATAGCATAACCTTTGGTGAGTTCGTATTATAAAGTAAGTAAGTAAGTAAGTATGGTCCTTCATACGCCATTTGCAAATGCACAATGGGACACCAGTTAAGCAATGATAATGATAACACATCGAAGTAATAATATTAGTAATAATAATAATGTGCAAAATGCTAAATACTAGTGAAAGATAATTAATAATTGTATATAGTATCCTGGTGATAAATCCCTTCCTAGTAAGGGGTCAGATTGCGGAATGGTACGATTGTGTGAACGAGGTCTTAGGGAGTATCCGGTATAGTCGAATCATGCTACTCGACTATATTTGCAGCTGAGTCATTCATTTTTCTGAGACCATAAAAATAACCCACCCATAAAAAAACTGAGAAAACTTTGTGGAACTTCCAGTGCAAGGTATAGTTTTCCGGTGCTCCCTTAGGATTTACCATTTGGATTAACCAACTTCCAAAATCTCCAAATAAGCAGAGCATATAGTTTTGCTTCTAAGAGTAATTTCCAAGTATCTTCAAACATGCTATTAGGGTTTGTGGTTACTGTAAAAATACCCGCATGTCTCAAAAATCCCCTGAATCATATTCGTAAGTACTTAATCACCACTAAGCCAAAAATACATTTGCTGAATAGTTAAAAAGTTTAAAGAAAAACTTCAAACTAGACATTCATGACACATTAATGGCTTCGTCTATTAAACTCCGAGACGCTCTCTGCTTAGTCATTCACTTAAGATATA
The DNA here is from genome assembly GCA_020284085.1 of Aporrectodea caliginosa. Classification (NCBI taxonomy): domain Eukaryota; kingdom Metazoa; phylum Annelida; class Clitellata; order Crassiclitellata; family Lumbricidae; genus Aporrectodea; species Aporrectodea caliginosa. The sequence continues at coordinate 628,427 of JACEVL010000585.1, forward strand.
TATTAATTTCAAGCGACACTCAAGTACATTGTGTGCAGGGCGCCGGCACGAAATATGGTCAAAGAAGTCAACAACCATGGTTCACTCGCTTCGTCGGATATCAATTCAAACTGAAACTCGGGAATTCAACAAAGAAACTGTTTTCACACCTGAAAAACCCTCTGATGTCAGTGTATTGTTGAGTTATCGCACGAGTTCAATGAGACAAAAGTTAGGCCTAAATGTTCTCGTCCCAGTTGTGGTTTCTCACAAAATTTACTGACGTAGAAACCTCAAACCATAACCATCTTCACGGCGTTCAAAACCCAGAGTCTCTTCATAATATACAGCAGATGAAAATGCTCATTGACGCACAAATCTGTAGCTTATAAAGCAGTGATTACAAATAACCTAGATGAAAAGGCATTCGCACTTTGTTACGAATATATACTCGAGCACTGATTATACGACTGGAAACAGGCGTCCACAATGTGGCCTAAACACTGACCAAGATCGACTGTCAACTTGTCAAGGACTGAGAAGAAACGCACAGAACTCTGCTGGCAGGTAAGCTCTGTCAACTAGACTCTGTACTTATAATAATAGTCTTCATTTAATTTCAAACTGACACAACGCAGGATGATTACAAATCATAGTATATGAACGGATGATCACAAGTTATTACAGGAGTCGAATTTTAATACGGCAGCCATGCAAGGCGCCCATCAAGTCCTACTACTCATTTTACCAACGCCATCTGCCGAATGAAAGGCTGAGTCGACCTTTGGAGGGTAGCTGGAAGCGATGCCGCGTTCGTGTGCTCTTCGTGCCAGAGTGTTACCATTACCCTAACCCCCTCCCCATAGATAGATTAATGACTGGAGCAGCAGATACTATCTGTTGCTGCCAGAACTTTCACAGACATCAGTTGTCTGGAACAGTCCCAGTGGCCCATGGCTAGCGTTGTCTAGTGTCAACGGAGAGTTTCATCAGCTTCCTACAAATCTATTTTATTGTAATCATAATCGTAATCTCCAAACTTCCAAAGCGCCATTCGAAGACAAATGCAGGGCACCAGCTTATTCATGAGTGCTGCGTCGAGTCAGATGGGTTGTCCAAAGTGTAGTCAGAAGGAGGTCCGAGTCCGCATGTCAGAGGGGCAGCGCAGGTTAAGGCGAGTGTCGCTTAGGATTGGAAGGTGGAGGATCAGTAAGCTAGAAGTCACCAGCGGCGGGCCCACGCACACACGTGGAACCAACTAACGGATTCCCCATCAAAAGCTATCAGATGGCATGGCTGGTCAGAGTCTCTGACATAGTTGTAAAAAACGATTTTTTTGGTTTTTTATTTTTTCCAAAAACGTGGGTTTTTTCGTTTTTTATTTCTCGTCACATTTTTTTCCGTTTTTTATTTTTTTTATGAAACTTTATTTATTCATTTACTGTCTGTTACTATTTGTTTAATTTTATTTTTGTCTGATATCCTTCGTTGTCTCCGTTCTTTCAAGGATTCATCTAATTTACGTCACAGTTTAGTGTCATCAGTTGAGAAATAAATAGCACAGTACAGGAAATAAAATTTATAAAAGTTATTTGAATGTCTAAGTGGAGGTATTGAAAATGCGAAATGTTGTCTTTAGATACGTGGTCAGTAATCTCTGGATTGACTGATAAACTGACGGATATTACTCCATATCGGGGGTCTTATAAAGAGTCAGAATTGTGGATGATCGGACCTACAATTTTTAATTAAGTAAACTCTATACTTGCAAAGTTTATCATTTTTAGGTTAAAGACAGGACTTCAAAGTGGATTTTTAACCGATGAAGTGAAATATAACAATTTCAATTAACAGCTCAGGATAGTGAGTTTTGGAAAACCAAACTTATGAAAATAAAATAATTTTTGTAGATTATATGTTACTATATGTTTACTAATTAAGTTATGTTATTTGCTGATTATAAATTAAATTATTCAAACAAGGTTTTTTTATTTTAAATATGCCTCTTCAAGAAAGATGTAGCAAAGTCAAATTCTTTTCTTTCCTTATTTTGATGTTTGTCATCATTTTTCAAAAATAAAACGTAAGCTCTTCCCAGTTTTTGATTTTGATTTTACGTTCTAACCAACTAACGGATTCCCCATCTCTGGCATGGCTGGTCAGAGTCTCAGATCCATATAATATATATATATATATATATATATATATATATATATGAGGAGAGGAGGGGTAGAGTGGAGGGAGGAGGAGTGGGAACGGGGATAGGTGGGGAGGAGGAAGGTGGAGGTTGGGAAGGGGACGGGGATAGGTGGCGGAGCGGGAGGGAAGACGGAGGGATGGGAAAGGGACTACACTCATTAATTTCAGTAGATGGCGCTCCTATCGTATATGTAATTAAGGCCAGTGTATCCGTCTTAGGACGGGCAAACGTCTTGTCACTCTAGTGTATATTATTATGGATTTTTTGACAGTTTATGTGTGAATGATTCTGAACAGTTCTGAGAGACCCTTAGCCAGTGCACTTATGTCTTGGTACATACAGACACCCACATACATTATACATACACACATGCAAGAATGCATAAATTCATACAAAATACTCTCATGCAGACATCACATAAATACAAGCAATGTATGTATGTGATGCATGCATGCAAGAATTTAATGTATTTGTATGTAGTGGTATGCATGTATGAATTTATGCATTCTTGCATGTATGTATGTGTGTCTGTATGTTTCAAGACACAATAAAGCACTGTCTAAAGGCCTCTCATGTATCTCCTTCACGCTTGGATTACCGTAATGCCTCCCTGCGGAGGGGTCAACCACACGGATCATTCTTCTCCACTTGTTTCTGTCACCAGTATCTTTCTTTCTTCAATCTGAGAAACTTCAGGGTCTGTTGTATAAGGTCTCACATTCTGCGGAGTTTTCTGCTCTCATAAATCTGTTCATGCAGCGTTCATCCTCTCTTCTCATCACATGACCGTACCCAGTGGCGTAACAAGGGGGGGGGGCTGAGGGGCAACCGCCCCCGGGCGCAAGGCACAAAATTAGCTTTCAGTGGTACACAGTACTACGACAAGAACGACTAAAAGTCAACAAGAAAATTTAAAAGGGGTGCAGTCCACAACTCTTGCCCCTGGGCGCTGAAACCCTTTGTTACGCCACTGACCGTACCATCTCAATCTAGCCTCTCGTATTTTGTCAGTAATACATGCCACCCCAGCGCCTTTCTGATGACCTCGTTCCTTTTTGATGACCTCATTCCTTTTAAGGCCTCTCAGAACTGCTTGAAATCGTTCAAGGACAGTATCACACATAAACCCTGTTAATGCATATACATACATTGTATGTACGTACGTATGTATTAACTGTCAAAACTGTATGGGAATTCGTCAGCTGGACTGTGCATGTGTGTGTGTGTGTGTGTGTGTGTAAGCATATGCGTGTGTGTATGTATGTGTGCGCACACCCGCATGTGTATTATCTGCACAGTGGTGGCTTATACAATCATTTGGGCACTGTTTACTTAATTATTAGGTACAACGAACATTCAATCATTTAAAGTCATACGTAGCACTTATATGAACATTAAATCATTAAATGTATTTAAATGTGTCTAGGTAAATAACCAACAGACATATGTACAAGCATACACACATACATGAACACACACACACACACACACACACACATGTATACATACGTAAAGCCATAACGAAATACGCACACGTCTACCTTTAAACTAATAAAAAAAGAGTATGTGACGTGAATCTGTATACGAGTACTCTAAGTAAACAGCGGAGCCACAAAAACGTCGACAGCAGCCAGTTATTTAGTGGCCTGGGAAATGTTTACAAGCTGTGTGAGCCAACTTCAGCCAAGTACAGACATAACGTGGACAACGTTATACATTACATCCAATAACAGAGCACAGATCAGGTGCTGTAACATTTTTATTACAAAAAGAGTTGTGTAAGCATGTTCTAGCCTCGGCGCCACAGAGCCAAAAATTTGTGTGAGCATCGCGCCATGGCTTCCAGGCCCTTGGCCAGTAAACCTCTTTTGGCAAATTGCCAGGGATACTTTCGGTCTTATGTAAGGAAGACATTCAGGGTGTAAGCAGAGGCGAAAATCTATACATAATACAGATTCTACGAGGGCCAAATATTTTTGGGGAGGGGACAGAACGGCTTAAGTCAAAACTTTGGGGGACAGTCCCCTCTGCCCCCCCCCACGATTTACTCTACTGGGTGTAAGTGATTAAAATAATGCAAATGGACCAGGGTCTATTTATTTCCCCAGCAGTCAATATAGCCTTCACATGTATATAGTACAGCCATTAACAACATAATCTATCATCAATAAAACGAAGAACAGGGTCACCAATGCAACACTTACATGTATCGCTTCAAAGATAACATAGTAACGACCTACGTCTCTCAGTATTCAACGCTCTTCTGCCGCTATCAATATCTGGTTACAACTTGCAACCGGATTGAACGTTAGCGCAGTTTTACGTTCAGCAAACAGGACATGAAAGATGAAAGTCTAAACGTTGTTCCGCAAAGGCATAATGATTGAGTTATTTAAGCGCTATCGACTTTTAAACTGACAGTGTACGGTAGACGCGCTATATATACGCGGTATTTAGCAGCGTTGAGGCTTGCCGCATTTCAATCGGAGAGGAATACCGTAACAGGGGCGAGAAAACAAGCAGACGGGTTCAAATTTCAGAGGTAAGTCCAGGCACTTTCGAAAGTAGAAAGGAGGAACCAGGAATGGCACGGTCGTCATTCCCTATCTGAGTTTATAATTGCAATCGAACATTTATAAAGCGCCACTTAGCGATTCAGAGATGCTCCTCACCCAAGTCAGTGCCATCACTAATAAATAAAATGGACTTAAGGCGTTTTCGGAACAGGGGAAGAGAAAGATATGTATGTATGTATGTATGTATGTATGTATGTATGTATGAGCACTTGTTATAGCGCCCCTTCCAGATTTCTACTCAGAGGCACTCCCGACTACAGCGCTGACACTGAATCGGAGTTTCACGCCGTAGCGCATGAGCAATTGCGAGTGAAGGACTTGCCCAGGGTCCGTACGCGGCGGCTTGAGGTGGATTCGAACCCGCAACCCTCCGGCTGCAAGGCACCGAACATACCCCTACACCACCGCGCCCCACAGGTTAGATTGGGTGGGGCGGTGAAATGGCATGCAGAGTGGCCCTTAGACCGGCTCTTCTTAAGCAGGACCGGCTTTAGGTATAGGCGATATAGGCGGCTGCCTAGAGCAGCATTTTTCAAGGGACGGCAAATTCCGGCAAAATACATGATGGTACTTCACTTCCGTCATAAAGATGTCATTTATGCATAAGGGGCGACATTTTTGTCCTCGCCTATAGCGCAAAATTGTTAAAGTTCTTCAGACCAGTGGATCATCGTAGATCTGAATTGATTAGATTTGATGCTGATCAGGTTGTACTCTGCGGTGGACAGAGCCAAGATTTTTGAAAGAATGCATTCCAAATCGGGAAAGGGTTGACCAAGTGAGAGAGAAGTTCCTCATAAAACATCCCATCCAGGAAGTCTCATTAGCGTCAAAGACCCCAGCCACAAACCGGTCATTTTCTGCTTATATTTTCAGACACTCCACAAAAAAACAGCCTCGTGGTTAGCATGCTAGATACAACCAAAATCTCAGAGGTTCAAATCCCCACCAAGGCAGAAATTTGTATCCAGATTTTGGCTCCACTTGTAACCATTAGACTCACTTGTAATGCATAAACTGACTTTACACTGTCAGTGGGAAGATCAGGCGGCAAGGGAGGGGACTGGACACCTACACTTACATGCCTAGGCTAAGAAAGTGAGCTCACTAATACTTCATACCCATGACTGCCTCGTGGAACTGCTCCATCTTCTTCTTAAGATGCAACTTCTTCGATCTCTTAGATAGCCATGCCTTAGCACCTTTGTGACTTGTGAGGCTGTATAAAGGTGCTATATAAATCGCCAGACACACACACATACATACATACATACCCAAGAACTTTTTAAAATAACACCTCGAAGATGCAGACACTAATGTAACTCGCAGACATCAATATTGTATGGCAATAGAGAAAAGCAGCTGTGGTCGTTTGCTAGACATAAAATACTGCAGCCTTTTCTTAGTAATCAGACAAAACTGGCTGGCAGTAGGCAACATTGAATTTGATTTGACACCAGACATTTAATGTCTGTGAGCATAATGTGAGACACACTAGTCTTTGTTCTATGCAGACACTATGTTTTCTGGAGTGCACGCAAGACGCTTTGGTTCCCCTTTCGAAATCCAGACATGTTTCGAACATGTCGGCTTTACAATTTAACAGATCAAAGAGATATTGAAGAGAACAGCAGTCCCATGACAGCTACCGCAACAGATGCCATGAGTATTGCAGGCTGTCTGTCCTGTTAGTAGTTAAGATTGTTTCAATTGCATAACATGTAAATGTACAGCGCAGTGCGTTGGTCAGGCGCTTAATTAAAGAAAAGATATTATTATTATTATTATTATGAAGTGTTTGCAAATTCATATTTCTAAGCCTCAACATAGAAGAGCAAGTGGCCAGTCCTCTCCCTCACTGTCCGATCTTCCCATTGACAGTGTCAGTGTACTCATTTTATAGATGCATTCACTAGGTGATACAAGAGAAAAGAAATCTTCAAATATCTTAGAACTCTTGGACAGGATTTTGAAAGCATGAGGTCCTAACCATCTCAGTTGACACTTGACAGCCAAGAATGCTAACGACTAGACTACTGAGCATCCAGAGACTATACTTCCCTACGTCAGTAACGTCACTATATAAATCGTCTTTATTCGTATCATTATTTTCATTATCATTATTAGTATTATCAAAAAGAGGGATGAGGAGAGAATAAAAGCATTTGAAATGAAATGCATACGAAAAATACTGGGTATATCATGGATAGAGAAAAAAACAAATGAATGGGTGTTAGAGACGGCGGGAGTGGAAAGGAATTTACTGGAATCAATCAAAAGAAGAAAGATGTCTTACTTTGGGCATATAATGAGGAAACAAGGTGAATGTCTAGAGAAAGAAATTATGCAAGGAACGGTACCGGAAGCAAGAGCAAGAGGGAAACCAAGGAAGAGATGGATGGACAATTTGGGCGAATGGTTGGAATGGGTGGTTGAAAGAGAGAGAGAGAGATTAGTATTATTACTAGAGGTTTGCCCATCCCAAGACCGTTGAAATGACCTTCATAACATAGGAGCATGACCCACTGAAATGAAATGAGAGTAGTCCCTCCCCTATCCATCTCTCTCTCTCTCTCTCTCTCTCTCTCTCTCTCTCTCTCTCTCTCTCTCTCTCTCTCTCTCCGCCTACCGAAATAAAACGAATCTAGTTCACAGCGTAAATCCTTAGCAGCGCCACCTATCAATGTAACAGGAAAGTTGAATGACTTCAAAACATTTCTGCTCATTTTTATTATTATTACTATTGCACACCCAAAAAGGATCAGAAATTACTTCTGAAGAAGTACGACCTATAGCGGCTTAGGAGACAATACCTTCAAAACAAGCACATCCCGCCAAATCAACATTTCAGTCTATCTACAGCTATCTTTTCGACAGCCCTATTCCAGCACCCTCGTGAGTTTCGAAATGGCGCTATATAATTGTTCATATGCACAGGCATGCACAGTGGCGTAGCAATGGGTTGTGCAGGTTGTGCAAAGCACAAGGGCCCCCGACGGCACAAGGGCCCCCAGCGGTCAGACCTTCAGAGGGTCTCTCCTTTCAGAATGTAATCAAATCAACTTTACGAAGCCCAGTTAGCTTAATCGGTAAGAGTGTAGACTGCGTCTAATGCTCCTGTAGGCCTATGCAAATGAGCATGCGGATCGCGGTTCGCTTCCCGAAGGTGGCATACTTCAGAGATCTAAAAATCTCGGGCTACAACGGTCCGTGCACGGGTACCTTGAATGGCATGTCACCTATTCAAAACGGCAAGTGCTTCTGAATCGTTGCTTCGAGTCATCGACTGCCTACGAATTACGGCACTCAAATCTCTACTATTTATTTATTTAAATCTACCCGAACAGCGTACGTACGCACTCAATGTGGACAAATCAAGCAGCGATTTCTCAGCCTTAGTTTGTTGGCTGCAACGTTCAGCGTTCTGTTGCCTTCAACACTGGTGGATTCCTCTGACCGTCTGACGACGAACTGTAGGCCTAGGCTATGCAGCGGATGAATTGCTAGCTAATCAATATGATATCGACATGTCGCGTGCTTTCCCAGGTCAGCTGTTATCATTTTGCTCAAGCTTTCGTTCGAAGCTGTCAACGAGGTCAACCATCTTCGAAATTGCGCAACTGTTACTCATAGAATATTATGTTCTGTCATCTACAATCAGAGATGTCTGCATTGCTTACATGTTGCTGCTGACTTATGTGATGCTGTGACAATAATATTGCGACATGTGAACGATCATTTTCAAAACTGAAGCTCATCAAAACCTATCTACGAAGCTCTATATATGTCAGAAAAGCGGCTGAGCGACCGGGCGATGTTATCAATAGAAAATTAAGATGCCAAAAAACTTGACAATTCAAAAGTGGTGTAGCCTATGTTTTTGCCCAAGAGACAGTGCGCAAAAGAATGTTTTAACTTTTATGATTCTTCTTCTTAGACTACCGTATACACATGACACTCGCCACTTGTCCAATTTGTTTATCTGACCTTATTTACGGTGCATGCAACAGCGCTTTTTGCACAGCGTTTTCTTGTTTCAAATTGAAGGGGGTGCAAGGGGAGGGGCCCACAACGAAAGCTCTGCACAAGGGCCTCTGAAAACCTTGCTACGCCACTGGGCATGCATGTTTACAGATGTTCAAGGCCAGCCATGCAGCGTCCGTCCATGATATATTGCATAGCAGCATAGTAAATTGGCCACGCGCACACACTCATCCCCACGCGCATACACTCATCCACAATCGTCCCGCGCAAACACTTCACTGATAATCGTTATCTCCATGCCGACGGAAAAACAAATAAAAGCTCTCACCATACAGCACACTAAGAAATCAATTCGCTTTTGGAAAACGATGCCTCAAAATCCCCGCAACAGAAAAACCCAGTAAAAATAACATGGACCGATTTTTTCACAACCGTCTCTATTTCCTAGTAGCCCGCAATAATCTAAAGCGCATCTGGATTATGGTCTGCCCTAGGTTAATAGAACAGTTTTCACTCTATTGACTTAGATGTCAACGTCTGCAGGAAGTAGTGCAATCAAGCGTGAGATAAGATTCTCCTAAGGTGGAACCTGTGACGACTTAGTGGCATGAAAATAGTTTATATTTTGCCTTACCTGCATTATACATGCACACACAAGGACAACAATTGCTTACACAAGGTCAGGGCAAACGAAGTTATGGTCATTTCATTCATTCATGGTCATTGAAATTGTTTAGCTAGTTTTAACTGAATAATATTACTTATAATTATTATTATTGCTCTTATAATTACCTATAATTATTATTACTGCTACCTCAACTACTAGTACATTTACTGTTATCTCTAGCATTGCTAACGTTACTGTCATCATTCTTATTAACATCATTATAATGACTACTACTATTCTTCACCTGAGGTACAGCAGATACCACACAATAACAAAAATTATGAATATTAGTTTTTATGTCTTACTTCATGTCTTACTAAGCAACATTACTATTATTATTATTATTATTGCTATTATTATTAATACTACTAATACTACTACTAGCAATATTATTTTTATTTTTATTAGTTTTATTGCTGTTATAAGGGTGGGCTTACAAGCAGTGCTCCAGTGCATTGGGCACAAAGCTAAAGCAGAGGAATAAGAAGGCTTGGCTAAGGACAGAAAGGTTATAGGCATGAAAACTTTGAACAGTAGGCACTTTAGTACGTAGACGTCTAGACACATAAAAGCACAGCTACATGCACTGACACAGGTCCGGACAATATCGAATGCGCCCTATCCCAAATGGCGCCCCAGGCAAAGCATACATTTGTCACCCTCTGACCCCCCCCCCCACTCAACGGTCCACCCCACGTCACAACCCAATGAGGAACGGCTCAGGAACCAGCCAGAACATTACGCTCAACTGTAATTGAAAACTGGCTAAAAAAGTGATAAACATAAAACTGTTAAAACACATACTGGCGCCCCTAGATTTCTGTTCCCAGGGCAAGTGCGTGTTTTGCCTGTGCCTAAGGTCGGCACTGCAGAGATGGCTAGAACAGTATTTGCTGAACTAATTTTAGATGGAGACATCCGAACCCAGAGCAGTGTTGGTAAGACGAGTCACAGCGTGAGAAACGAGCAATAGACACTACCATGGCTAAATCAAAGTATTTTCAGCATAGCTGTCAATTCTATGGCAGGAAAAGAGAAACATAGGTAGATGAGGCAAGACATCTGGAAAGGATATCAATTGAGGAATCTGGAGATTAGACTGGAAGCAGTACGTTACCAGTATGCCAGAGAAGACTTCCAATCCAAAGACGATCTGAGGAAGTTATCCAAGGAAAGGAAAGGAAAGGAAAGGAAAGGAAAGGAACGGAAAGGAACGGAAAGGAACGGAAAGGAACGGAAAGGAAAGGAAAGGAACGGAAAGGAACGGAAAGGAACGGAAAGGAAAGGAACGGAAAGGAAAGGAAAGGAAAGAAAAGGGATGAACTCTGAGACATAGGAGGAATGCAGGGACCAGAAGAGATCTCTTTACCTGCAGAGGACAGAATGTTATGTTGTTTGCCTCCTAATATAGCAACATTACCTGGAAATGTGATGCTGTGCAACCTAGAAAAGCGACAACATTAACCTGGTAATGTGACATTGCATGACCTACAAACGTGACAGCATTAACCTGGCAATCTGCCAGTTTGTCCTAGAAATGCGGCATGAATACCTGGGAATGTGACTTTGTGCGACCCTGGTCTGTGACAATAACCACCAGGGATGGGTAGCAATGGGTTGAAGAGGCCGAGAGAATTCAGTCAGCTGATAAAAGCAGTTACCCTCTTCAGTGGGTAAAGCAGATAGCATTAGCCTAACCATTGGCTCCTCCTATATATATGTACAACGGTCCTTGCTTTTACCATTACGGCTGGAAGAGGCCGCACATCTGTTGCATTGCTGACACGGAGGAGAACAGGTTATCGCACAATAATCATAGCAACCAAGGTCTTCACCCATCCGTCCATCCATCCATATCCATCCATCCATATATCCATCCACCGACCCACCCACCCATCCATCCATCCACCCACCCACCCACTCACCCATCCATCTATCCACCCACCCACCAATCCATCCATTCCTCCCTCCCTCCCCTCTCTCTGTTATCCCCTTTTGTCTCTCCATCTTTGTATGTTTTCTCTTGTTTGTCTATATCTTTGTCTCTGTGTCATGCATCTGCCTCTGTCTAATTGTCTCTATCTGTTTCTGTCTCTCTGTCTGTATCTGTCCGTCTGTCTGTCTCTTTCTCCCTAGTAAAGTAGCAGCACTTAACCCAAAGGTTAGCCTTTCACTCACAAATCACACAAATACAGCCACAGAAACACGCCTACAGGGAAGTAAGTAGGCAAGTATATAAGCATGTATGCATGCATGTATGTATATCCATTATTTCCATAATACACTAGGCAAAACGCTATAGGCAAACAATAACAATAGTCAGTAAGGCTACTTATGGTTGAGTTTGTTAGTTTTTGTTTTTATATAACATTCGTGGGATAATGTTTATCAAGTCTTTACGGGAGGGTGAAGTTATGTGCCCTTTGCCAAAAAGATATATAATGGCTGTCACTGCAGTGAGAATAGGCCATGGAGGATGTGAAGCTCATTGCCCTGGACTGCTCTGAACAGTAGTATTTATTTGCATATAATAAGCACACATGCACTACATTGTATACAATGGTTGCATACATTTTTAAAATAAACAATAACAGGAGCAGATTATAAAGTCACACATGTATGCACAACTAAAAATAACTAAAGATACATTGATTAACAAAACTGCCTATATAAACAATTTAGATTTAACAAAAGGCAGCATGAAGGGATGTCCTCCATTGGGCAGTCAAGTATTTGTCCTCACGAAGAGGTGGCAAGAGCTGATGAATGCCGTCCTTTTCAGCCGGGGTTGGGTCGGGAGCACTCCTGAGTAGTAACCTTGAAGGGGCACTATATAAATCTTCACTATGAACGAATGCATTGGCCAAAGAACTGTGATTTCTTTTGCTCAAGTTAGTCAAGTAACGGCTCTTCTGCAGTATGGATTTTCTCACATATTTGCCATCTGTGAGCCATTTCAGAGCTGCATTAATGCGTGCAATATAATTTTTTAGGCAAAAAATTCAGCATAGGCAGGTAGTCCATACATGATTCTTGAAATAACTACTGTCTGAAAAATGACGTCCAGCTTCGAGATATATCTAGGCCCTGCTGTCTTAACTAGTTGAGAAGAAAATATTGCAGGTTTATTAGACTAAGAATGTAGTTAACATGGTTTGAAAAAGAAAGGTTCGACTGTAGAATGATTCCAAGCAGCTTGACACTACCCAGCTCAATACCGGGTAGGGGCAGATAGTGGTCTAAAGGACGCTTGATAGGCTAACATGCTGCCTGAAATGCTGCCTGAAAATGATCTCCTTGGCTATAGAGACATTTATGTTGAGTTATTTAGGGTGGCCCACAACTTAATAAATTGTCAAATTCGGCATTGAGCCCAATGCCTGCAGTTTCAGGATTCAGTAGAGTTAAGTCGTCAGCATATTTACACAAGTGGTTGTCATCACATAAAGCACAGAGAGCTGCAATGAATCTAATAAAAAGAACTGGCCCCAGGCCAGATCCGTGCACAATGCTTTGGTACCGTATTTGGTAACCAGTTGGATAGTTTTCCATCTAATTTAACAGCCAAAGAAATGCACAGGCAGACAGACTGGTCAGAGGTCAGTGTTCTACCATCTGCAGCACAGATTTTGGAATCTGCATAAAAAGTCGACAGCTTAACATCTGCAGACATAAGAATTTCTGGCCCCATATCCTGGGAAGGCCCTAGACCGGTTCCTATCCATTGGATCCTGCAACATGGTCCAGGTCTTCGCTCACAGACCTTGGTTGTGTCTTCCGGACCAAGACCCTGACCTTACCCGATAGACCCTGGCCCCAGCCCCTGGATCTTGCTCCTCAACCCTGGATCAAGGCTCTAGCCCTAACCATCGTAAACATATAACTCCAAGGTGAGAGGAGTCATTGAAAGCGACTGCATCTCCTTATCACATGCACCTTCCAACGTTCAAGTACTTTGGGTTGGCAGATCATCAGCTGCAGCAGCAACAGCTCATCAATTATCTTACCACGACTTCTAAGTACCGTTATCACAAAGTAAAACAATGCACATCAGTTGATGGTCTCTTCAAATGAGACCATTCTACTCAAAGGCTGTCATTTGCTTGTGAAGCTACGTCAAATGGACTGATGTTACGGAAACCAGAATACAGGCTATAGTAGGTAAGCAATACATGTAAGCAAAGCATGTATGTATGTATGTAACTATGTATGTATGTATGTATGTATGTATGTATGTATGTATGTATGGATGTATGTATGTATGTATGTATGTATGTATGTATGCATGTATATATGTATGTATGTATGTATGTATGTATGCATGTGTGCATGCATGTTTGCATGTAAAGATGTAATGTATGTATGTGTGTGTATGATTGTATCTATGTGAACTCAGACATCTATGTTCATTGGGTCCATACCGCTTACATACAATGGGCCACTGGTGGCCTGCTGGGGGTCCCATGAAAGTGGCTCTCAGAAAACACAGTTTAAGACCTTCACAAAGGCACTGAAGCATAGCTATTTCAGTTGAGAATGTTTCTTGAAACATTTTCTACCTAGATATGTCTAGGATCTTTGGGTTTTTGTATATTTCCCTCTCAAAACCCAAAAAACAAGAAGTGAGCATCTCCTCTATATTGCACTAATGATATGAAAGCCTAACTTTTACTTCTGACATCTGCTGGTAGCAAAAGCAAGCAAAGTGCTTCGTATTGATAATATTCTATTGATTTCACAATATGAATCAATAACAGCTTCGGTGACCTATTTGTAAAGCACAGTAAGCCAAACAGACATAGAGCCATCTGGTTTAGTTTCAAATAAAACCTTAAAACCTTAGAAAAGCAGTTGGCTTTGGTTTTAGACAGATTGACATAAACATTATTCTCCTTTGCAAGGATAAAATGTACATGAAATTCTCTGCATTTACTTATACACATACAGCTTTTAAACTGCAGATTCAACCGAGGCTAAAAGGTCTTATCATCAGTCTGCCAAGGAGAATTTATCTGTATAGGAGAAAATTATCTGTATAGACGTAAATTCTCTTCTGCGTGTTTATTTTAAGCCAAAGCAGAAAAATATCTTGCAAAGTTTAGACCAAGAACACAATTATCTCCTGAAGATTTCAGATTAAGAAGAGAATTATCTCCTGCAGATTTAAGATCAAGAAGACAATCTCCCCTGCAGACTTCTTAAATTCAGAGCAGCTAAAATCTCCCTTAGAGATATTAAACAAGTGACTGGCAGAAATACCTTCGCTCCACAGCCATAGGGACAGCTGGTTTCGTCGCTTGAACCCCCTCCTCTGCCGCTGCATCTGTGCCCATCAAACTAAAACAGAAACCACGATAACTTTATAGCTTTGTCCAGGATCGAGGACTTTGTCAATCTAATCAATTGCATGTCTATGTTAGCATCTATTCTATTGCATCTCTGTGCTCCTGTAATAGCAATGACTCTGGGATTTTCCAGTTCTATTGATAATATCGGAGCGGCATTGAAACAGATAATTGACGTCTTAATTAACGACAATGTAACAATAAATAATAATTAATATAGTAGTAATGCTAAGTTTAATAATAATAATAAATACTGAGGAATTATAGCCTTTTAATTTTTTTCTGTTTGAAATATGCTAATATAGAACACAGCACACTGATTGAGACCCAGAGTTAATTCACGCAGGATTTATCATAGCATCGAAACAGATATTATAAAAGCTAGCTAAGCCACAGACGAAACAGGATATAACATCAAGACCATATACAGGGCACCTAAAAAGCACTAAACAGATCCTGACCTTGAGGCAATAACTGTCGAGGAGCTACAGTGCTGTTGTCTAATTATGACAGTCACAAGCACTGTGTTTAAGGTCATTACATTTGTGCATGTAAGTATCTAGGCATGTGTCTCAGTATATATGTGTTTTTAACTATGATGTTCAGCTCAAAGATCCAGGGCTCGGAGTATTTCTGATCAGGTATGTTGACTAGCACTGATGGCACATGTTAGGCACATTGCTGGTGTTGCATATGCGGATGTAAACAGTGAAATTGAAAGCAATGCCAAGCCTGGTTAGTATCTGAATAAGTGGCCATTCACAGAGTACCATGTCTCCAGAAAAACATTCGTCCAAAAGACTAAACTCTGTTGCTCAATAAATCTCAGAAAATGCGGGCAAAGTGAAGTAGTACAGTCTTATTTGTCAAGTCCCACTTTTTAACCTCCAGGATCCAACATTAGAGCAAACAGATGGCCGTACAACAATTAAGTGGATGATTAACCGATTGGTACTCAATCACCTCTTTACGAGCAAATTCCTTCTTGCAGACTTCGCACGCAACTGGCAGCCATTCACAAGCAACATGATGTGACTGCAATAAACAACAGACAAATATTATTATCGTAAATCAATCTAAAGGCTCATCTGCTACATAAGCTGACCTACATATATTTCTAACAAGATGCAAACCAGATCATGAATATAAACTGCATCTTACTTACCAAAAAGAGGTCTCTAGCGTAGCATTAGTCTCTGCTCGTGGTTACGCGTGGTTCTTGTTGTTTAACTGCCTAATTGATTATTGCTTTCGGTTTCATCGTGCTAGCCTGAAGCGGCAGCCACAGGTACGAAAGCATCTTATTTTAGCCATAGTAGGCAAGGATTTACGCAGAGAAATCGCTTAGTCCATTGAGCTAGCCCAGAAAGGCAGCCATTGGTAGGAATGGCTAGGAACTTCATTTTCTTAGCCTCAACGTGTGAGGGTTGGTGGTTTATCGGACAGTTCATCGGTGTACTTATTCATAAGCAACCTTACTGGGGGAAAAAGAGCAGACATCTTGAAACATCTTTAATTGTAGGATGATTTCTGATAGAATTTGGTCAGGTATTTATTTATCTAAAGCACTTATTAAGCACACTAACAGTAAATCTGAATCGGAGCCACTGATAAAAGTCCTCTGGGGCCAATACGAAACAATAAAAAATCCAGAGTATACTACATGTAGTGGGTTTACGTAAGTGATATGTATGAAAGCATGTGACACCCACAGCTATCCTGATTATAGGCTCTGTTGGAAGAATGCAACAGTCGAGGAGCGTGAGACGAAGTTAGATATAATGATCGATGTACGGCTGGTGTTCTGGGTTTAGAAGGTCAAGCACGCAAATAAAACTTAGCCCACAACATTTCAGCAAACAGCAGATGGCACCACTGAGATTATGACGTACAGGAACTGAGAGTCTTAACTATTACATGATCGCTGGTCACGTGCTAAAGGCAAAATATTTTGGAAAATTCATCTGCGTAAAGCTAGCATAATTTTCTTAGACATTTTCATCATTTTATCCATTCATTATCAGATTCATCAAAAATAAGTGGAAGATATTTTTTGTTGTTGGAAGGTGAAAATATGTTGCAAAAATGAAGGATGTCTCAGCCACGATAGACTGGACTGAACAGGTAATACATTACTCTTTGTGCCACTCCTGTTTCATTTAGAATTGTCTGTGACAGACCAGCCCATGGGGAATCACTTTTGGAGTTTTTATCTCAATTTTAGATGATTTTTTATGGGCTCGCTAAACATGTCAACCTGTATGCTGAGCAAAGTAGGTCAGCTGCACAGCGAACAGCTAAACCCCACAAAACAAAATAGAACCATACTTCAGGGAGGACTTGGTTACTTAGAATGTTTTATATTAATTGGTTGGCTTGTCTGGTAATTAATTATGGCAGTACATTTTACAGTGGGGGAAAAATAGAGCCATTGTCAATGTCTGTAATGTTGAAAGAAACCCATCTGGAAGACCATGCAGATTTGGCTACTTCCAGAAAGAGGTTTAGAGGAACAAAGCTTCTATACTTCAAACAGGAACTGGCCAAAGAACTAAACAGAGGGTTCAGATGTGCTTGGCCACTGACATAGTGGGCATTTTATTTCTTGCTCATGCTAGCTGGCAATGAGAGAGGTCATATCTTGGTCAAGCTTGCAGGTCACTTTGCATCTTATGTTCAAAGAATACGATCAAGACTCCCAAGGGCAGCCCCTCAATATGATTGTGAAGCATGCTAAGTTGCCTTGGTCAAAATTGGAGGCTTCCACATTTACCACAAGCAAATTCAGAGTGGTTCCACAAACCAGTCCTGATTAAATAAGTAATTTTGAACTTATGATATCAGTCCGTTCTTTACCTTCATGTCTGTAGGTCAAGAACTGACTGAAATATCACAAGTTCGAAATTGTTTACTTTAAAGTGCATTATATGGTAAAATCACTTGTCATCTGGAAATAGGTGAAAAAATTCTTCTCGTCGTTTAAGGGTTAATGCACTTCTCAACAGGAAGCAAGTGACGCTGACAAAGATGATCTAATGCATTTGATAATGAAGGAAACACTCTAAAGGCTTTTAAACATAGTTTTAACTGAATTGAATTTTATATGTTAGGTCTGGCAACGACTTAGCTGTGTGCAAAACCCAACATATCAACCTCTCTGGAATTCACCTCGTAGTCTTTGAAAGTTCCAGACCAGGTGCATTCTCCGTAACTACAATGTACAGCAGAGTTCATCATTTCTCGCCTGATGGCATTGTCTGGAAAAATCTGAAAAACAACAAATATCAAACATCGTGAATATATCAAGTGGTAAATCATAGCAATAAATTACATGGAATGTTTATTATTTCTAATCTATTTACTGTTGCTAAGAGTAAAAATAAGTATTACATCTTACAGTCCTATTAATTCTACTCTTATAACCTATAAATACGAATTTAAAGAAATTTACCTTCAATTAATTATTGTTGGAAAACATAAAACAGCTAGTTTTTTATCAAAATAAAACTGAACAGATTACTTATCAATCTGAAATTATTAAACAGTTAATTCATGTTATTGATAAATTAATAATTAATGTATTTGTTTCTGGTTTTAGATAAGTTCGAAGGGCTGGCCCAAGTCTACAAGACGTCGCATGAGAATTATAGTGTTCTATCTGCAGTTTTGTTTACATTGGAGTTAGACACACTGTCCGATTCAGGGTAATTTGTTCTATCTGCGTGCAAAATGGCGCTTGTTGAAATGGTACCTTTCCTGGGAAAAGAACAGAAGTATTTTATTCTGTTTGCATATTTTTACCAACTGATAGGCATTATAATATTCTATGTGAACCACAACCAATTATATTCCAGAGATTTAATCACGTGGATATTACAGAACACGCTACTACTTGATTATTATACACATGGTCCAGGATTATCTTGTTCTATTACGGTCACGTGGTCTGAACGGCACACCGTGATTCGCACATGCATACAGAACATTATAATAGTAAGCGTGTTCCGTTACAGAAGGATAATAAAAAAATATTACATAAAAAGACAAAATGGAGAGACTAATTCGAAAATTATGCACATATAGGGCTTATACAATGATAGCAAGTATCACAGTTAAAAATGATATTACAAAAAATAGCTTTTTCTCTAGAATTATTATATAATTTACTTTTATAACTAATTACAGCGACAGTCATAATTCATTTCGCAAATAATTATAATGTTCCATGTAATGACGAATCATCATAACATTTAATTGTATAGAGATATTTCTGTAATATTTTGATCTATTTGAACAAATTCCGAAAGTTGCCTTCAAATTATGTTTTCTTATGCAAGAGGCTTCAATCGTCGTGATTGTTTAAAATTGCCGATGTCCACATAAATGTTTTCTAAACATTCTTTCTCTATTTTGTCCCACCAACGAGTTTTCAGTACTAAATTCTAAGTCACTAAACTTTCTTTTTCGATTTTCTCCGTTTCACCAAAAGTGCGCATAGAACAGTCTACTTCTCATGCGACGAAGAGTCCTCACGCATTTATTCTCAGTGGTCCTATAGTACAGCTGAATTTCTCCATAAATCTCTGCACCAGTTGTACTTTAAGCAGGTAAACATGCTTCATAAATATACCATCTCGGAGTATCTTGTCAGCTGAAGTTGGCGCCTTAGAAGTCTTTAGTGAAACCTTCACCTCAAAGAAAAGTAACAGATTTTATGCTAAACCTGATCAAGTTTCAGAAGGCTGTATTCTGTCACTGAATCCTCCAACTCGCACTGCTGGCAGTTGACTGCTTCTCCAGGGCTTGACCTTGAAACAATACATCCATGCTTTTACCCAGCCAAGGAGAAATTGTGAGTTTTATTGTATTGTATATTCGTTTAATGACATTCATGTAGACAGACCGCTACAAGGTAACTATTTTAAGCCATTTTCTGAACGAAATAAGTGAATCTGAGCTACGAAGAGAGAGTGGCAGTCAATTCCCTTCCTTGGGGGCAGAGGCATGGAATCCACGTGAGCCCATAATTTATAAACATCAATAATTTACAAATACATGATTTATAAGCAATATCATTATCTTTACAAAACATTCACTATATATCCTTGCCACAATGCAGACAAGAAGTTACAGAAATGTCCACTTTCCCACATATATGCCAATTAGCTGATTCCCCTTAGCAAATCCAATCACATTCAACAGTGATTGAATCTGCTAACTGCGAGAGACTGGGGATTTTGATATGGCAAATAATGGCATTTCATTTGTCATCAAGGAGAAAAGTACAAATCTCTTATAGAGAAACACCAAAGTTTCATTGTGAAATGCCCTGCATTAACATGGTCAAGTCCCAAATTTTGAAAATGATATCATCATAACACGAACTCATTATAAGATGGTTTTAAAATTACTCCCAAAGACATTATAATGGCCTTATTTGCAGTGAACATAGAGAATATAAAGATGGATTTGATTGTTGCAAACAATGGATCACAGATCTCACTAGCTCTTCTCTTGTTTTTTGTACTTTTCTCCTTGATGACAAATGAAATGCCATTATTTGCCATATCAAAATCCCCAGTCTCTCACAGTTAGCAGATTCATTCTTTAGTCGTTCTGAGAACATGAGGTAAAAGTCTGCCACGATATCACTCTTTGAAAACTATATTACATGTGAAAAAGCTTCACTTGGTTTTCAGCAGAGGTTACAGATTTATCGGCGTACCTCATTTTGTGTTCGAAACATTCTCTACAGAATCTGTGGCCACAAAAGCTCTGGACTGGATTTTTCAATGTCACATTGCAAATGCCACAAAGGTATTTTGCATTGACTTCACTGAAGATCTCGATAGGATAACCTTTTGGTGACAGAGCTGTAATTCCATAACTTGCTTCCATGCTTAGTGATGAATCTGTTGTAAACAGATTAGGAGATTTTCTTATACACATATGTACTAAAGAAAAAGGAACGAATAATCATAGTTAAAGGAAACTGTTTGGTGAAAAAGTATAATAATAGTTGTTGGAAAATATCAAGCATGAGAATATATAGCTTGGCATCATGCAAATCATGGTTCCACTCATATCTAACAACCTGCACACAGTCTGTGTTCATCAATAGAGCAATATTGGACCAGGTAACACTAATCACAGTGGAGTCCTTCAAGGCTCTGTTTTCTCTTTGTACACCACTCCAATGAGTGTTCTACGGACTCAAAGCAGTCTGAATGCCAACAACACTCAACTTTACATTTCCTTCAATAATTCCTCCTCGTCTAACTCTCTCACTCTATTACCCAACGTTTTTGACCAAATACAGTCTTGGATGGCAGAAAATAACTTACATTAAATCCATCAAACACTGAGTTTCTTCTCTCTGCAAATCCACAAAAACTGAATAAATTTAATTCTTTAAATTCTATTCACCTGGGCACGTCTGTTAAAGCTGTTCAGCCCACAAGTTTGACTTTAAGCTGTCTTTTAATTAACACATTAATTCCATATGCAAATCGGCAAAGTTATAGTATCGTGGGCTGAAGGATTATACAGTATTTTTGGGCATGCTGCGCGGACGCCAGACGGTACCAGGTTTTCTAATGACGACACTAACCCTAACCCAAGGAATCTGTATAATGGTCCTTGCCCTCACCCTGACCCTAACCGACAATCACCACGCCGGTAAACTTAAGCACTATATCCTTCAGCCCCCGATACTATAAGCTTGCCAAATCCTCTACCCACTACCCACGCTATTAACAAGGGGTCATTTGTGCAGTGTCTTCACCGAATCTAAGATATAGTCGCAAAAATGAAAAGAAAAGAAGTATTTTAGTGTTTTACCCACATGCATATAATTTTTTACCCAAGGAATCTGTACCAGGAAGATTGGGGACTAGTTACTCAAGAAAATCGCGTACATCCGTTTCACTCTTAAACATAGATGTCGCTCCACTTCAAATTTACTTTCTAATAGCATAAATTATAATACAGGGCTGTTAAAGGCTTGTTTTTTGTTTTTGTTTAACAAAACAAAACAAAAATGGCAAAATTTGTTTTTTTTACCATTTGACATGCTTATAAATATAATGAGAGTCTACTCTATTCTGACCATTGGAAAATGGTCATTTCCAAGATGGCGTCCAAAATGGCTGCCTGCAGCAAAACTTTGTATTTTAATTAGGCATACTCATTGTCCAATAGTACACTTTTCTACAACAGCCGTATGACCGTATGGAAAATTGAATCGTTCATTTAGCACTGAATTTATTGGGTGAGACTCTCACCGCCTCTGTTCGTCTGAATGAATGGTACGACAGTTAGTGCTAACCCGAGATTCAAAACCCTGAAATAATAGCAACGAAGTTGATTTAACCAAAAACAGACTATCTCAAGCAATCTATATTTGGTCTGTGATTTTATCCTAAACACGTCACTTTTGTGTTTGTGGCGCGAGTCTCAAGTCTGGATCTTATATATTAGAGGTCGTTGGTCTGCATAAGAGGCAAGGAATCTATATATAATATAAGAGGTAAAGGGTGACCTATAAATGATAGCGTCATATACAATGAGATATTATTATCATCGCTAGAGCCCGTATAACGTATAATCCATTGGCTAATTTTTGAAGCCAAAAAGCCCACAACCATAGATATAATAACACCTTAAAGAGAGCTCCGCAGTTAATTTATTTGGAAATGACGCGTTTTGATTGGTTAAAATTCATGGACGCAGTCAAGCTTAAGCGAGACTTTAATTTCTTTTCGAAGCTTACGCCTTAAAAAATACAACAGACACAAAATAACAACTTATCGATTAAATAATATTCCAGCGGCCTTGTTTTCTGGCTTTAATAAGTTGCTACATCCACACACTACACAATTTAACTTCGATCGTTTCGCCATTTTGAGAGGTCACAGGGTCAAGGCCGTTGGAGTGGCTTCGGGGTCACAGCTTCAAAAAAGATGGCGGATGCGGGCTCTAGTGATATATTTTATATATTATACATCTCTATGGTCATATATTACCACCCAAAACCACGAGATTGGATGACACTTGCAGTAAGTAAGTAGGCCTAAGTATATCCTTTATTATACCGATTGCTAACCGCAGTTTGGTTAACAAGAGAATCACATTAATAGGCCTATGTGTTGGGCGAACCTAACATGTCATAAAGGTTTTGGTGTGCCATCTATCCTCGGCATTAAATGCATGCGTAAATCATCCTAATAGTAGGCGTAAACCTAGCTACCACTAAAAATCACCAAAGGTGCAAAAACAGATACAGAACTTGCAATTTAAAGACTTAAAGTAGGACTAAATGTATGTAGGCCTACTTAGTAATTTGTTCTTAGTTTCAGTGTAGTGTTTTGTGTTTACAGTGACCATAATTAATAGGCTAAAGTTTGCACTCTATCGCATTTTTCATTTGATCTACAACCGTTTACATGTAGGTCTAGGGCCTAGGGGTGTATCATCCGTCTCGGCATATATAGGCCTAGTTAAAATTAGTGTTGCCAATGCAGTTCCAATTGAGCTGTATACTATAACGAATTAAATGGTGGACCCAGTGGTCTGGAATGGGCTTCCCCTGGAGGAGATACGCCTGCTCCCTAAGACTTTTACTGAACCTTTCTTTACTAAACTAAAAACTGTACTTTTTGGCCGTGCTGGAGTCGGGAGCGCCTCTGAGTAGTCCTCTGAAAAGGACGCTATATAAATTTATGAATGAAATGGTAGAACCCTAGGCCTACTGTTATACTTGAACCTCGACTTGTCTTAGGTTGCAATTTGCGTGATAATGACGCTATAGATAGTTTCGGAGTTTGCGCATAATTAGGAACCTTTCAGCAAATGATGTAGGCCCTACATGTACCAAGTTCTAGCATGAACAATTTCACGCTTTTCTGTACTGTCTGCTGCGCCTGTGTGTGTGTTTGTGAACAAGTTCCTTCTTACAGGCTGCGTAGCTTTTGGAAGCTAGGACTGTACACAGGATGACCCGAATATAGGCCTATTCAATGTCCTTGGACATCCGTTCTTTATGCGGCGTCGCAAACAGTCCTGTGATTAGATGATATTTATAGACAGACGCGCTTTCTCAACATATTCCTGCGTGAATATTCACAGCTACACTCTCGCTCATCACGTTTCAAGAAGAGGAAGTCCAATATGCGGGACCTTTTCATGACCACAACAGATCTGCCTATATATGTATGTAGGCCCTATGCTGACTACGATTAACAGAGCGGAAAAATCAGACTTAAACTTTTGTAAAATATTTTGTGAAGCTATAAATGCCCGCTTGCTGTATGGCATAACTTGTCTGTTAGGCTACTTTGAAGAAGAAGAGCAGTCCCTTAAGCTAACAACACTGAGGCAGCCATGGGTATGAAGTGTTATCGACTTCATTTTCTTAGCATCGGCATATGAGGGCGGGTGATCAGTCCTATCCCTCGCCGTCTTATCTTCTCACCGACAGTGTACAGCCAATGTACTAGTTATAGCTGAGTTGGCTAGGGGGCGCAGGCGGGGCAGAAACCTCGAACTAAATTTCTGCCCTGTCGGATACTTAAACGCCCGAACTCTTGTTTGAAAGTCGAGAACGCTAACCACTACTACAATATTGAGCTCCCTCTGTCTATTTGTGGCTTTGTCTCACTCTTCTGTGAACAAGACGTAAAAAGTCTGCCACGATGTCACAATTTGAAAACTATATTGCGCATACAAGTGATTCACTTGGTTTTCAGCTGAGGTTCAAAACTATGGACAATGGACATACCTCATTTTGTGTTCAAACATTCTTTGCAGAATCTGTGGCAACAAAATCTCTGGACTGGATTTTTCAATGTCACATTGCAAATGTCGCAAATGTATTTGCATTTACTTCGCTGAAGATCTCAGTATACGATAACTTTTTGATGACAAAGCTGTAATTCCATAACTTGCTTCCACGCTTGGTGTTGAATCTGTTGCAAGAGGACGCCTGCTGAGATATAACCATACTATTCCAAACTCTTGGACGAAGACTGCCTACAGAACGGATGTTACAAACAGTCAATAAATCAATACTCACTTGAACGGTTGAACCGTCAACTTTTCCACCTCCCTGTTGGGAACCGTGATAACGCCCTCGTAGATATTCATCTTCTCAGGGACCGCCCCATGGCTTCTACCTTCTGCCATGTGCACGTCCATTGTCATCCCAAGCCTCCCTTTTCACTCCTAGCACCACTCTCTGGCCCCTTGGATGACACTGGGCCACCCTGAATCTGACTGCTGAGGCGGGTGACAGTCATCTGAAGGGATTGGATGCGTGAGGAGAGCGATGGTTCTGGTGATGATAGTTGCTGCTGCTGCCCGGTTATCTCATCCAAGCGGTCAACTTTAAATTCTGCCACAGCAGCTCAAGATGTTCAGGAATGGATGAGTTCAGGTGGTCGGTCAACCCTTATTCCACCTGAAATTAGATGATTATCCACGATTAGACTTTAAATGCAGATTATAACACGTTGATTTCTAACCAAATTGACAAGACAACAGCAGTGGGATTAAAACTGAACATAAAATTCTAATTGAAATTAGAATGCAACTATACATGTAGATTCTAAGCGGAGTTACAAGAGAACTGCTGATTAAGAGTGTATTAAACACTTAAATCTAACTGAAAATAGAATGCAGCCGTTGATCGATCTGCTTCGCTAGATCGTTTGCATTCAGTCTTAATTACATTAAAACTTCATTGTATACGCGTCTGTTTCGCCTGCATCCTGCAACTTTCATCAGACTAACCTTTTTCTGTTCAGCCCGGCTCCCAGGTCGAGCTGGCGTTGTGTCTACGTTGGTATACTCTGGTTGTCATATTTCTTTCCTATATATATATATATATATATATATATATATATATATAATTCGAAGTCGTTGGTACCTATACTCGATGTGTCTTTCTTCTTAACAGCGGCATTAGCTACCTCGTCTATAGGCCTAGGCTACTGTTGCAGCTGATTTCAGATTAGTCCTCTCTCCCCCGGACGGTCCTTTGGTCAAACTGTTACTGGAACTGATATAGTATCCATGTGACTAAATTATGCAGAGAAATCCTATCTGGATCTGAGGCGCACATTCACTATACTTCCATAGGCCTTACTTTAGTCTAGTAGTGTGCTATTGGGCCTAGTTTTTATAATTACAGTCTCTGTCATAGTACTTCGAAGAAAGTGAAATTGCCATATATACTGTATAGTTCAAGCATTCCACTTTTTGAAAGTGCCCGGTTTTAGCACATGTGTCGTTTATTTTTAAGTCATGTCTATGAGTCACGTTATTCTGGCATAGTGACTCAGCTGGCAAATAGAGTTAGAGATCGAGACTTAGGAAAAATGAGGTTACCGTAGTTCTGAACGTTGGAGCATAATATGAGGACGACTCAGCTATGAATATTTTTAAGCAGTTCAGAGTCACAATTACAATTAATGAGCTATAGGTAAGCCTATGCTATGGGTTTGAAGTGCTGATCTGTAGCTTAGGCTGATCAAGCAATCTGCCTTTTGTCTATACTTGATTTGATATATTGTGCGTGATAAGCTGCGCAGTCTCCCTGACGAAGGCTTTTGTGGGGCGTGAGAAATGATGGAATTTACGTTTATGTTTACAATGTCGCTCCATTCAGCTGTTCAGCCATTATTTAAAATTACTCATGCATAGATAGGCCTATAGGGGCCTACTGTTTCTTTTGGTCACAACACCGGTTCCCGTGATTAAAAATCCGTTTGGTGCGAAGATTATCCTGATGAGCAATCACACGTTTTAATCGGTAAAGTTTCATACAGTAGGCTATCCTCTTTAAGTGTACGGTTCGGCATGCCATCTAGAACAGTTTGCTTGCATATGTTCTCGAGTCCATGTAAAAATATGTAGGTCTTAATGTTAAGCGAGTGAAAGGTTCAAAATAATGGCGCCTCTCAATGTTTAGTCATCAATGTATTATAATTAGTTGGCATTGATGACTAAACTGTCGGTTTTGGACATCCGAGTCGTCGGGATCAGGACTTCGCGGCATAAACTCGCAGCTGACTTATTCCTCGGAGTATGCGGCAGCAGGCAACCCATTTGCTCATAATCAGAAGTGTGGGGATTTAGTCCGCAGTAGACTCGTTTATCAGACTGCTCCGAGCAAAGAGAAACGACTGCCTTCCTGCTCCAAGAAGTGCTTCAAGGATACGAAGGCGATCACTGAGCGCACAAATTGGATCAAGTCCGGCTAGCTAAACTTCCTTGACGTCCTCATCCAGTATCTCTCTCGATTATCTCCCTACGTTCAAGTTCCAAGTCCATTGCGAGTGGCTCCGACGGATTAGGTCCCTCTGCCGAGATTTTCGATCAACCGGAATGAAGAGGGCGATTAAGTAGCTTGCTTCACTTCTGATCAGCGAACAGTGTCCTATAGCCTACTGTTGAGCAAGTTACCAGAGAGACGATCAATCGCAGTGTTTTGGATATTTTCGCTCAACTGGCAGGTATCATCAATTTCTATTTTGTTCATCTGCAGAAGTGTCCTCTCGTTCAGTCACCCTATACAAAACGACTGTGAATTATGTAACTGGCATTCTCAGGACCACATAAAGACGCATAATTTTCCGTTCCTATTTTGGCAGTGTTTACAGTGATTTAACGTGTAAAGTTGTGGTGAAATCCGTTTTCCATCTACTGTATACTCAATTCAGAGTGTGGGCTTTTGGTGTGTGTGCTGTAAGATTTCCTACTTTGCAAGCAATTCCGAAGCTATCTATCTGGAGTAACATAGTATAAAAACAGAAGCAATTTGCAGTTCATATACTACTAAGATGTGTAAATAGACCAAAGCATAGGCATGGATAGCCTAAAACGTCTGATTTTTTGTTCGAAGAATTCTCTCCAGAACCTGCAGTGCCTGTAAAGCTCTAACCTAACAGAGATTGGGGCTAGATGTGAACTTCGGCTGATATGATATAACGGCGACTTGAATAGCAATATTTTATAGTCACAATTACAATTAATTGTCTTGACAAGCTATAGGATCTCGAGCTACAATTATAGGCATATCTACATTGTGTAGCCTATTGCAAAATCCAACTTAATTTTAAACTGTTCATGCCCGATGCAGATATTATTTCTTTTTGTTAATGGTTTGTGTTATTCAGACTCCTTTGTCGGAACTGAATCTCCTGATGCCCCATCACACTGTCTTGTGGCAAAGGTTCAGACTGCATTCTCCGAAATGTCCTCTTGCTGTGTTGCTTAACGTGTGTGTTACTTTGAGAAGAAGAAAAACGGTCCCTTAGTCTGGCTCTCAGGCAGCCGTACGTATGGAGTGTTAGCGATTTCATTTCTTAACCTCCGCATATTATGACGGTGGGTGGACAATAATCTCCCTCACCGTCTCATCTTCTAGCCAACTGAGTATGTAATCTAACTCACAGTTAGTGTACTTACAGCTGAGTAGGCTAGGTGGCGCAGGTGGGGAAGAATTCTTGAACCAAATTTCTGCCCTGGCGGAGATTTCAACACCCGACCTGTCGTTTGACGGTCGAGCACTCTAACCACTACACTATCGAGAGCCCAGTGTCTCTTGATGGTTTTTGTCTCACTGTTCTTGGAACAAGACGGAAACGTCTGCCACGATATCACTCTTTGAAAACAGTTTCAGTTGTATGAATGTACCTCATTTTGTATTCGAAACATTCTTTGCAGAATCTGTGGCCACAAAAATTTCTGGACTGGAGTTTTCAATGTCACATTACAAATGCCGCAAAGGTTTTTTTTATTGACTTCGCTGAAGATCTCAATAGGATAACGTTTTGATGATAAAGCTGTAATTCCGTATAACTTACTTCCATGCGTACGGTAGTATTGATTCTGTTGCAAGAGGACGTCTGCTGAGATGTAACCATAGAATTCCAAACACTTGGACGAAGACTGCGTATACAGTATGTAATCTATGGATGCTACAAACAGTCCATAAATAAACTACTCACCTGAATCGTCAACTTTTCGACCTCTCTGTTGAGAACCGTGATAACGCCCTCGTAGATATTCATTTTCTCAGCGACCGACCCCACGGTCTCTGCCATGTCCCATGTCATCTCCACTCATAGCACCACTCTCTGGTCCATTGAATGACACTGGGCCACCCTGAGTCTGACTGCTGACACGGGTGACGGTCATTTCAAGGGATTGGATGCGTGAGGAGAGCGATGGTTCCGGTGATGCTAGTTGCTGCTGATGCTGACCGGTTATCTTATCCAGGTGGTCAACTTTCTGCCGCAGCAGCTCAAGATGTTCAGGAATGGATGAGTTCAGGTGGTCGGTCAACCCGGATTCCACCTGAAATTAGATAATCATCAACGATTAGAGTTTTAGTTAAGTGCAGATTATAGCCTGATGAATTCTAACCAAAGTTACAGCATAACAGCAGTGGGACAAACACTGAACATAAAATTCTCATTGGAAATAGAATGCAGATATATAGGCTACAGATTAAGTTAAGATGTAATAGTTAAGCCAGTTATTCTAAATTTTTGACAATGCTATTTGTGTAAACTATACTCAACTGCTAACATGGTACACGGGTATCCCTAACTTAGCGGGACTTCAGTCCCTTCTGGGAACCCGATTGTTTCCCTCAAACGTTAATTAGATAATCATGTGATCTGTCTGTTTTAATTTCCAAACTTATGATTGTTGATTATGTTTATTCTGAATCACTACTTGTAAACTATTCTATGGAAACAATAAAAGGATTGATTGATTGATTCTTAGCGGAATTACAAAAGAACCGCTGATTCTGCGTGTGTGTCTATAAAATTCCTCATCCAGTATCGCTCTCGATTATCTCCCAACGTTGAATTTCCAAGTCCATGGCGAGTGGTTCCGACGGATTAGGCCCCTCTGCCGAGATTTTCGATCAACCGGAATGAAGAGGGCGATTAAGTATAGCTTCACTTATAACCAGTGAACAGCCTCCTGTACTGGTCAGCAAGTTAGTATATATAGGCCTACAAGACGATCAATCGCAGTGTTTCGAACATCTTCGTTCACCTGACAGGTCTCATCAATTTCTATTTTGTCCATCTGCAGAAGTGTCCTCTTGTTCATTCACCCCATACAAAACAGCTCGGAATGATGTAAATGGCGTTCTCAGCACCACTTAAAGTCGCATAATTTCCCGTTCCTGTGGCAGTGTTCACAGTGATTTAGCATGTAGGCAGCAGGCTAAAGCTGTACGTTCAATTCCTTTTTCATCTAAGCTTATACTCAATTCAGAGTGCGCGCGTTCTGTGCTGTAGGGCTCATACCTTCGCGATCAATTCCGAAGAGCTATGTATCTGGAATAATATAGTACGAAAATAGACACATTTTTGCAGTTTATAAACTACTAAGATGTGCAAATAGACCAAAGCATAGGTATGGATGGCATAAAACGCCTGATTTGATGTTCGAGGAATTCTGTCTAGAACCTGTTCCTGTAAAGCTCTAGTCTGTGTGCGAAGCATTATCTGCAGAAGCGGTGTCCACAAAAGCAATGATGAGTTTTCAACCTCATTTTAGAAATGACACAGAGTCAGTTTGCTTTGAATTTGCTGAATATATTGATCATATAATCTATAGTAGCAGAAGGATTGCTGCATTTTCACGATTATTCGCCAAGCTTCAGTCTGGCCACTGAAAATTAGAATCCTCTCTTCATAGCCAATGACAGTTTCTCTCTTCGTAAGTAATCACAGTTTCGTTTAGTGAATCGTCTAAGAGGTACTTTAGCTGCCTTACAACATTTTGAAGCCAGAACTTAGAAAAATGAGATATTCATGACTGTCAGGCACGTAGCCAGACTTAAATTCAAGAGGAGGCAACTTCACAGACCATTGGCAAAATCCTGGTATTTGGGGTCATTGCTCAATAGAAGTTCCAGTATATAAAAAATGCAAGAGAAGGCAACTGCCTCCTCGTGCCTCCATGTAGCTACGCCTATGATGACTGTGCGTAGTTCAATCACAACACTTCTGGAAAATGCTCTGTTTCAGCACTTGTGTCGTTAATTCTAAGTCATCTATTTGAGTCGCAGTATCCTGTGATAGACATAATTATAGGCTACATACAGTGATTGAGCTCGCAACTAAAGTTATCGAACGTGTGCGGGTTAGACGTGAACTATTGCTGATATAAGCTTAATATAACGGCCACTCGAATAGCAATGTTTGAAGCAGTTTATAATCATAGCTACAATTAATTGGCTTGGTAAGCTATGAGTTTCAATGGGCATTATTATGTCGCTACTCGTTAAATCTAACTTTGTTTGAAACTGTTTATGCACGGTGCATTCTTTTGGTTAGTGACTGAGCCAATGGTTCGTGTTATCCAAACTCCTCTGTCTGAAGCGAATCTCCTGCTTCCAAAGCAGAATACATATCTTGTGGGAAAGTTTCATGCTGCATCCTTCGAAATGTTCGCTTGCTGTGTTGCTTCACTCGTGTGCTACTTCGAAAAAGAAGGAGAGCAGCCCCTTAAGCCCCTTAAGGGCTTTACCCTGAGGCAGCCATGGGTATGAAGTGTAAGCGACTTCATTTTCTTAGCCTCGGCATATGAGTGCGGGTGGCCAATCCTCTCCCTCACCGTCTTATCTTCCCACCGACAGTGTGCAGTCAATGTACTTATCATATAGCTGAGTTGGCTAGCTGGCGCAGGTGGGGCAGAAATCTCGAACCAAATTTCTGCACTGGCAGAGATTTGACCACCCGAACTTTCATTTGACAGTCTGGAACGCTAACCACTAGGCTACACTCTCGAGCGCCCTTTGTCTGTTGGTGACTTTCTCTAACTCTTCTGTGAAAAAGACGTTTAAGTCTGCCACGACATCACTGTTTGAAAACAGTTACAGAGATCTATGGACGTACCTCATTTTGTGTTCGAAACATTCTTTGAAGAATCTGTGGCTACAAAAGCGCTTGACTGGTTTTTCAATGTCACATTGCAAATGCGAAAACGGTTCTTCGCTGAAGAACTCAACAGGATAAACCGTTTGTGATGAAGTTGTAATTTCATAACTTGGATCCATGGTTTGTGCTGAATCTTTTGTAGGCCTAAATCTAAACAGATTAGGAGCGTTCAATAAACATAATATTAAAGAAACAGAAGCAAATATTCATAGTAAAAGCAACTGTTTGGTGCAAAAGTATAGTTAAATAATTCGCTCCTATTCTTACGTTGAACTTATTATAACAGACCTGAATACATCAAAGGTTGATGAAAGAAACATTGTTAAAACTCTTACATCAAGCAGCCAAAATGTATTGTGACTCTTCTTCTGGGACTGTCTTTGCATGGGATGATTTATATGCGAACTTTTCCGTTGTAAGTTTATACATTTTGATTAAAGGCTAAGATCGTATTATATTACATTATTGTTTAATAATGCATTCGATTTTCGTACTTAACAACCCTCAATCGTACTCCATAATCTTTCATTCTCACGGAATAAACCTTAAGTGTAGGCCCTACGTAATAAACTTTAATCATACTCAATAAACTTCCATTGCATGATATTACCGAATGAACCTGATTGTACCCAGTAAACTTAATCATACCTAGTGAACCCGTAGTATAAGCCTGACATGTTTGTTCGTACTTAGTGAACTTTCGTCTAAGCTCGTCTGTTTGTTTGTACGAGTCTAGATGAACCTTGATATTTGTACAGAATGAACTTTGATTGTCTAATTGCACTAGACGCCCTCGCCGTGTTGTTTTGAACTGAATGAACTCTATAGATTTTTTTGCACCTAATGCATTTGTAAAGGACAATTCTTTCGCGCTCAAAAACTAGTATAAATAGAGTGAAGGAAGAGGCAGTAGTCGGTCTAGTCTAGAAAGAGGCAGTTATTTGGTCGGTTGATTAGTTAGTGAGTGAGAGAGGGTCCAGTCTGGTCTGGTCAGTCAGTCAGTAAAGAGAGTTGAATCAGTCGGTCAAGTTAGTCAGTTCTGATGAGAACTGTAGATTGTAGAGTCGTAAAAAAATGTAAGGAAGAAGAAAGACACGTTGGATTCGTAAGGCGTTGGATTTCAATGAAAACTGGAGATTGATATTTTACGCTCTTCTGTCAGTTCAAAGACAGACATCTGTTTCAGTTATTATATTTTAATTGGTATTATTCAAGAATCGTCATCAACAGTCTACATTGCTGTTGTTCGTTCAATGACATTAAGTCTTGGGCAGACTGTCCAAGCCGGATCTTACTCGGACTATGTCGGGAATCAAGGTACCCATCTCGGTCATCCTCTTACCTTAATTGATCCAAATCAGAATCTCTGGCTCTGCTACTAGTTGGCCATTCATTTGACAATTGAGAAGTAATAAATTATAAAGAGAACATTGCAGAGAGTGGAAAGTTACAAATTTGGTGACAAACAGCAGAGAACGTTATAGTATCTATACAGGGATGTAGTTGTAAACAGTAGGGGGTGGAAGAAAGTCCTTCTTTCGCTCCAACACATCGTACAATGAGACAGAGGCCATACAGAATCAAAGCTCAAAATTCAGAGGCACAGGCAATGCAATATTATACACCACGTCACGCAGCCATCTTAAATTATATATTCTAAGAAAAAAGTTATGAGTACAGCATTTGGAAGCTAGTTGGCCTACTTCGCAGATTGAGAAATAGCTGTGCAGGCCTATAGGCTAGTTCATTCCTAGCAGCTCTTGAAAATGCTCGGTTTCAGCACTTTTAGGTAGGCCTAATCTATTTGAGTCACACTATCCTGTCATAGTGACTCGGCTTGCAATGTCCGTTTGCTGTGCTGCTTAACTTGTGTGTTACGGTACTTTAAAGAAGAAGAACAGTCTCTTAAGCTAGCCCTTATAGGCAGCCAAGAAGTGTATGAAGTGTGAGCGACTTCATTTTCTTAGCCTCGGCATATGAGGTCGGGTGACCAGTCCTCTTCCTCACCGACTCATCTTCCCACCGACAGTGTATGGTCAGTGTAGGCTACTTATCATAGCTGTGTTAGGGTGTGCATGTGGGGCAGAAATATCGAACCAAGTTTCTGACCTGGCGGCGATTTGAACACTCGACCTCCCGTTTTACAGTCTAGCACTCTAGCACACTAACCACTATACTATCGAATGCCCCTCTGTCTCTTGCTAGTTTTGTCTCATGACTCTTTCGGGAATAAGTCTTGAAGTCTGCCACAATATCACTCGTTGAAAACTATAGGCCTATTACGCGCGTAAAAGCTTCACTTGGTTTTCAACACGAGGTTAGGGCCTATACATATCTATGGACATATCTCATTTTGTGTTCGAAACCTTATTTGCAGAATATGTTTCCACAAAAACTCTGGACTGCATTTTTCAATGTCACATTGCAAATGCCGCAAAGGTATTTTGCATTGACTTCTCCGAAGATCTCGATAAGACAACCTTTTGGTGATAAAAGTGTAATTCCATAACTTGCTTCCATGCTTAGTGCTGAATCTGTTGTAAACAGATTAAGAGCGTTTCTTAAACATGACATTGTATTAAAGAAACAGGAACAGACATTCGTAGTAAAAGCGACCGTTCGGCGCATAAGTATAGTTCAATAATTCGCTGTTTTCTTACGTTGAACTTATAACAGACCTGAATAGTGAATACATCAGAGCACTGAAAGAAACATTCTTAAACCTCTTACATCCGAAAACAAAAATGTATCTATACAGGGCCATAGTTGTAGGAGGAAGGAAAGTACCCCTTCCCTCCAACATATCGCACCACGAGGCAGAGGCCATAGAGAATCAAAGCTCCAAAGTCTGAGGCAAAGGCAGTACAATGTTACATATCGACCAGTCACAGCCATGTCAGAATATTTTCTAAGATAATGAATACAACATTTCGAAGCTAGCACTTCGAACTTCCAAACATGAGAAATGGCTGTGTATAGTGTGGCGTTTTTCCCGTCTTGACCCCCAGTTTTGTACTGGCTGACCTCTTATTTTTCCTTTTTGGTTATCGTATTTGTGAGTTCGCCTCTTCCCCCCGCGCCTGTCGTCTTTCGGCTCTGTTCCTTTGATCTGCTCTCTTTCTGCCGTCGACTTTCTCCCCTCCCTTAGGCGGCGTTCCTTTTTGCTCTGTCTTTCGCCTTTGCGGCGAATCTCTCTTTGCTCTGTCTTTCGCCTTTGCGGCGGCTTTCCTTTTTGCTCTGTCTTTCGCCTTTGCGGCGAATCTCTCTTTGCTCTGTCTTTCGCCTTTGCGGCGGCTTTCCTTTTTGCTCTGTCTTTCGCTTTTGCGGCGAATCTCTCTTTGCTCTGTCTTTCGCCTTTGCGGCAGCTTTCCTTTTTGCTCTGTCTTTCGCCTTTGCGGCGAATCTCTCTTTGCTCTGTCTTTCGCCTTTGCGGCGGCTTTCCCTTCTGTCTTTCGCCTTTGCGGCGAATCTCTCTTTGCTCTGTCTTTCGCCTTTGCGGCGGCTTTCCTTTTTGTCTTTCGCCTTTGCGGCGAATCTCTCTTTGATCTGTCTTTCGCCTTTCTCCCCCGGCGGCTCTGTCTTTCGCCTTTGCGGCGAATCTCTCTTTGCTCTGTCTTTCGCCTTTGCGGCGGCTTTCCTTTTTGCTCTGTCTTTCGCTTTTGCGGTCTTTCCTTTGATCTTCCTTCCCAGGGCCGGCGCTGGGCAGAGGCTTTCCTTATAAATAGAAGACGCCCGATCGAGCGAGGAACACACACAGAAGACACAGACACAGAGACACAGAGGACACACAGAACAGACACAGACAGTAGTAGAGTTTCAGTTTTAAGAGTGGTTGGTCGGTTGTCAGCTTTTCTTTAACGAGTCGGTAGCCATTCGTTCTTCGGCGTTCTTCGTTCTTCTGCATTCGTTTCTTCAGAGGTCAGTCAATCGTTTTCTGCTAAAGACTATTTGATGTGTGAGCATCGACTTGCCGTGTGAAGTTAATAAATACAGTACATTTTAAAACCATCTGACTTTGGTTCCGTGGGGACGACCGCTGGCTGTAGAACGATAAGACCTTGGAATCCCACCAAGCCCGAAATTGTGCTCGCACCCCCTGAGCAACTCGCGGACGTCTGTCGGACGGGAGCTGCCAGGCCATTCTGAACTTTTCGGCAGTCCTCCTGTCAACACCCAACCGAAAGACGGGTTTTTCGCCACAATTACAGTACTCATTGAAAATGCTCGGTTTAAGCACTTGTGTCGTGAATTATTACTCACATATATTTGAGTCGCACTATCCTGTCATACATGTAGTGACTCTGCTTGCAAATGAGGCTAGCGAAATTGTAGGAAACCTCAGAGAGAATGGGATTTGATGTGCACTTCGGCTGCTATAATATAACGGCGACTTGAATAGCAATGTCTGGAGTACCGGTAGTTATATATGGTCACAATTTTCTCAGAACTACAATTTATTGGCTTGACAAGTTTGGAGCTATGGCAGTCCTAATTATGTCGCTAAATCCAACTTTGTTTCAAACTGTTCCTGCTCGGTGCAGGTATCATTTCTCTTGTTTAATGGTTCGCGTTATCCAAGCTCCTCTGTTTCAAACGAATCTTCTGATTCTAAGTGAACGAGCTTGTTGGTTCTGTTCAGTTGCTTTTGTCGTTTCGTTCTCTACTTATAGGACTTACTTTTCAGATTTAAAATCCACTATCGGCTGCCTTTCATTCTTAATGGACTGATCTTCTGGACAGTGACCTCATTATGACTTTGGTGGTTTTGGGGTGCCATCGGTTGATGCTCGTGTATTATGAAGCGACATGATAGAAGTTGGCAATTAACCTAATGATGATGATCAGCTTGAAGTTGGTAATTAACCTAACGATGATGATCACGTTGTATGAATCCTCAGCTAGCAATTAAGTGATGAATAGGTCCTTTGTTTTAAGATTTGTGCAATACTTGTATAATGAAGGAAATAATTATAATATATCGTATTCAGAACCGCGTGTGACCAGATATACTGTAAGCTCACTTCTAATATCATTATTGTAGGCGGATATTTGAACGTTCTCTGGTAACGCTGAGTATACCATCTTTCTCTGGTAGTATAACCCACTGTGCCTGCATGATTTTTGTTCATAGATCGCTAGGCCATTTTTCTTGCTTGAAGTGACTGATGCTAACAGTGGATGTAAAGATACACAGATCTCACTGGGTGTCTTCGTTTTTGTACTTTTCTCCTCGATGACAAATGTAATGCCATTATCTGACATATCAAATCCACAGTCTCTTACGGCTCCTCTGCTAGCAGATTCATTCTGTAGTCGTTCTGAGAACAAGACGTAAAAGTGTGTTACTTTATAGAAGAAGATCAGTCCCTTAAGCGAGTCTTTATAGGCAGCCATGTGTATGAAGTGTGAGCGACTTCATTTTCTTAGTCTCGGCATATGAGGTCGGGTAGCCAGTCCTTTTTCTCACCGTCTCATCTACCAACCGACATCATACGGTCAGTGTAGGCTACTTATCATAGCTGAGTTGGGGGCGCAGGCGGGGAAGAAATATCGAACCAAATTTCTGCCGTAGCGAAGATTTCAACACCCGACCTCTCGTTTTATAGTCTATAGCGCTCTAGCACGCTAACCACTACAATATCGAGCGCCCTCTGTCTCTTGCTAGTTTTGTCGCACTCTTTTGGGAATAAGACTTGCAGTCTGCCACGATATAACTCTTTGAAAACTATATATTACGCGTGCAAAAGCTTCACTTGGTTTTCAACACGAGGTTACATATCTATGGACGTACCTCATTTTGTGTTCGAAACCTTCTTTGCAGAATATGTTTCCATAAAAACTGTGGACTGCATTTTTCAATGTCACATTGCAAATGCCGCAAAGGTATTTTGCATTGACTTCTCCGAAGATCTCGATAAGACAACCTTTTGGTGATAGAGCTGTAATTCCGTAACTTACTTCCATGCTTAGTGTTGTATCTTTTGTAAACGGACTAGATGTTCGTAAACATAATATTAAAGAAACATGAACACACATTCGTATAGTAAAAGCAACCGTTTGGTGCAAAAATATAGTTCAATAATTAGCTCCTATTCTTGCGTTGAACTTATAATAGACATGAATACATCAGAGCACTGAAAGAAACATTCTTAAAACTCTTATATCCGATAACAAAATTGTATCTATACAGGGCCATAGTTGTAGGAGGAAGGAAAGTCCTCTTCCCTCCAACATATCGCACCAACGTGCCACCACGAGGCAGAGGCCAAAGAGAATCAAAGCTCCAAAGTCTGAGGCAAAGGCAGTACAATGTTACATATCGACCAGTCACACAGCCATGTCAGAATATTTTCTAAGATAATGAATACAACATTTCGAAGCTAGCACTTCGAACTTCCAAGCATGAGAAATGGCTGTGTATAGTGTGGCGTTTTTGCCCGTCTTGACCCCCAGTTTTGTACTGGCTGACCTCTTATGTTTTCCTTTTTGGTTATCGTATTTGTGAGTTCGCCTCTTCCCCCCGCGCCTGTCGTCTTTCGGAACTGTTCCTTTGATCTGCTCTCTTTCTGCCGTCGACTCTCTCCCCCTCCCGTAGGCGGCGTTTCTTTTTGCTCTGTCTTTCGCCTTTGCGGCGAATCTCTCTTTGCTCTGTCTTTCGCCTTTGCGGCGGCTTTCCTTTTTGCTCTGTCTTTCGCCTTTGCGGCGAATCTCTCTTTGCTCTGTCTTTCGCCTTTGCGGCGGCTTTCCTTTTTGCTCTGTCTTTCGCCTTTGCGGTCTTTCCTTTGATCTTCCTTCCCAGGGCCGGCGCTGGGCAGAGGCTTTCCTTATAAATAGAAGACGCCCGATCGAGCGAGCAACACACACAGAAGACACAGAGGACACAGAAGACACAGAGGACACACAGAACAGACACAGACAGTAGTAGAGTTTCAGTTTTAAGAGTGGTTGGTCGGTTGTCAGCTTTTCTTTAACGAGTCGGTAGTCATTCGTTCTTCGGCGTTCTTCGTTCTTCTGCATTCGTTTCTTCAGAGGTCAGTCAATCGTTTTCTGCTAAAGACTATTTGATGTGTGAGCATCGACTTGCCGTGTGAAGTTAATAAATACAGTACATTTTAAAACCATCTGACTTTGGTTCCGTGGGACGACCGCTGGCTGTAGAACGATAAGACCTTGGAATTCCACCAAGGCCGAAATTGTGCTCGCGCCCTCTGAGCAACTCGCGAACGTCTGTCGGACGGGAGCTGCCAGGCCATCCTGAACTTTTGGGCAGTCCTCCCGTCAACACCCAACCGAAAGACGGGTTTTTCGCCGCAATCACAGTACTCATTGAAAATGCTCGGTTTAAGCACTTGTGTCGTGAATTATTACTCACATATATTTGAGTCGCACTATCCTGTCATACATGTAGTGACTCTGCTTGCAAATGAAGCTAGCGAAATTGTAGGAAACCTCAGAGAGAGAATGGGGTTTGATGTGCACTTCGGCTGCTATAATATAACGGCGACTTGAATAGCAATATATGGAGTACCGGTAGTTATACATGTATATGGTCACAATTTTCTCAGAACTACAATCTATTGGCTTGGGAAGTCTTGAGCTTTAGCACGTCTAATTATGTCGCTAAATCCAACTTTGTTTGCAACTGTTCCTGCTCGGTGTAGATATCATTTCTATTGGTTAATGGTTCGTGTTATCCAAGCTCCTCTGTCTTTTAACGAATCTCCTGATTCTAAGTGAACGATCGCTATCGGTTGCAGAACCAAGCTGTTGGAATTTCCTTTCTGTGGTTATCCGTTCTGTTCAGTTGCTTCTGTCGTTTCGTTCTCTACTTAGTGGACTTAGGCCTACCTTTTCAGATTGCATATCCAGTATGGGCTGCCTTTCAGTCTTAATGGAATGATCTTCTAAACAGTGACCTAATTATGACTTTGGTTTTGAGTGCGCCATCGGTTGATGCTTGTGCATTGGTCATCGACATGATGGAAGTTGCTAATTAACCTAATGATGATCATCTTGTACGAATCCTCAGCATGCAATTAAGTGACGAATAGATCCCTTGCTTAAAAGATTGGTGCAATACTTGCATAGTATACCATCCTCCTCTGGTATACACCCACTTTGCATGAATACTTTTTGTTCATAGATCGCTCGGTCATTTTAGATCTTCGAAGTAAATGACTGATTGCTGCAAACAGTGGATTTAAAGATAAACATATCTCACTCGGTCTCTTTTCTTCGTTTTTTACTTTTCTCCTTGATGACAAATGTAATATACCAATATTTGCCATATCAAAATCCACAGTCTCTTATAGCTCTGCTGTTAACACATTCCTTCTTTAGTCGTTCGAAGAACACGACGTAACAATCTGCCACGATATCACATTTTCAATATACGCGTGCATGAGCGTCATTTGGTTTTCAGCTGAGGTTTCAGATCTATGGACGTACCTCATTTTGTGTTCAAACATTCTTTGCAGAATCTGTGGCTACAGAAGCTCTGGACTTGGGTTTTCAATGTCACATTGCAAATGCAGCAAAGGTACTTGGCATTGACTTCGCTGAAGATCTCGATGAGACAACCTTTTGATGATAAAGCTGTAGTTCCGTAACTTACTTCCATATGATTAGGCCTAGTGTTTAATCTGATTAAGAATGACGGAAGACAGGAGACGTTGGAGGAATATTGTTCATGATGCGGCCGACCCTCGAAACGAGGATGGCTGAAAACAGAACAGAACAGAAACAGATTAGGAGAGTTTCATAAACATGTATTAAAGAAATACGAACAAACATTCATAGTAAAAGCAGATGTTTGGAGCAAAAGTATAGTTCAATAATTTTCGCTGCTATTCCTGCGTTGAACTTATTATAACAGACCTCGCATACATCAAAGGGTACTGAAAGAAACTTCTTAAAACTCTTACGTCACATAAGAAAAATGTATCTATACAGGGATATAGTTGCAAGCAGTAGGGGAGAGACAGTCCTTCTTTCCCTCCAACATATCGCACCATGAGGCCATACAAAATCAAATCTCAAATGTACAATGTATGAGGCAAAGGCATTGCAATATTGCAGACCACGTCACACAGACATATTAAAATATTTTTTAAGACAATGAATACAACATTTGAAGCTAGTACTTCGAAGAATGAGAAATAGCCTATAGCTGTGCATAGCTCATTCACGTACAGTGCTTTTGAAAATGATCGGTTTCAGAATGCACTTGTGTCGTTAATTTTAAGTCATCTATTTGAGACGCACTATCCTGTCATACATGTAGTGACTCGGCTTGCAACTGAAGCTAGCGAAGTTGTAGGAGACCTCAGAGAGAATGGAGTTAGATGTGAACTTCGGCTGATATTATATAACGGTGACTTGAATAGCAATATTTGAAGAAGCTATATAATTTATGGTCACAAGTTTCTCACAACTACAATTAATTGGCTTAATCCAGCTTTGTTTGAAACTATTCCTGCTCGGTGCAGATATCTTTTCTTTTGGCTAATGGTACGTCTTATCCAAGATCCTTTGTCTCAAACGAATCTCCTGATTCTAAGTGAACGTGAATTTTCGGTTGCAGGACCAAGAAGTTGGAATTTCCTTCCTGTGTTTGTTCGTTCTGTTCAGTTGCTTGTGTCATTTCGTTCTCTGTATACTTATAAGAGTCTTACCTTATTAGATTGCATATCCAGTATGGGCTGCCTTTCAGTCTCAATGAACTGATTTTCTGGACAGTTACCTCATTATGACTTTGGTTTTGGTGCGCCATCGGTTGATGCTTGTGTATTATAAAGCGACATGATAGAAGTTGGTAATTTACCTAATGATGATTATTACCTTATACGAATCCTCAGCATGCGATTAAGTGACAAACAGATCCCTTGTTTTAAAAGATTAGCGCAATACTTGTATTGCAAGGGTATATGAGTGAAAGAAATAATAACATTGCATCGTATTCAGAACCGTGTGTGTACAGATTCACAGTAAGCTCACGTCTAATATCATTATTGTAGGCGGATATTTGAACATTACCTTGTAACGCTGAGCATACTTTCCTTCTATGATAGTAATCCACTATACCTACATGCTTTTTCGGTCATTTTTGATCTTTGAAGTAAATGTCTGATTGCTGCAAAACAGTGGATGGAAAGATACACAAATCTCATTGGCTCTTCTCTTCGGTTTTGAACTTTCCTACTTGATGACAAATGAAATGCTATTAGACTATTTGCAATATCTAAATCCAGTCTCTTACAGCTCTCCTGTTAGCAGATTCATTCTTAAGTCGTTCCTAGAACAAGACGTAACAGTCTGCCGCGATATCACTCTTTGAAACCAATATTACGCGTGCAAAACCTTCATTTTGTTTTCAACACGAGGTTACTTATCTATGGACATATCTCATTTTATGTTCGAAACATTCTTTGCAGAATCTGTGCTTACAAAAACTCTGGACTGAGTTTTTCAATGTCACATTACAAATGCCGCAAAGGTATTTTGCATTGACTTCGCTGAAGATCTCGATAGGATAACCTTTTGGTGATAAAACTGTAATTCCGTAACTTACTTCCATGCTTGGTGTTGAATCTGTTGTAAACAGATTATAGCAGACTTTCATAAACATGTATAAAAGAAACAGGGACAAACATTCATAGTAAAAGCAGCTGTTTGGTGCAAAAGTATAGTTCAATAATTTTCTCTGCTATTCCTGCGTTGAACTTATTATAGCAGACCTCACATACATCAAAGGGTAGGTCTACCAAAAGAAAATTCCTAAAATTCTTACATCACATGAGAAAAATGTATCAATACAGGGATATAGTTGTAAGCATAACGCACCATGAGGCCATACAGAATCAAATCTCAAATGTATGAGGCAAAGGCATTGCAATAATTATAACAGACCACGTCACACAGACATATTAAAATATTTTTTAAGACAATGAATACAAAATGTTTAAGCTGGTACTTCGAAGAATGAGAAATAGCTGTGCATAGCTCAATCACAGCGCTTATTGAAAATGCTCGGTTTCTAGTCTTTGTCGCTAAATTTAAGTCATCTATTTGAGTCGCACTATCCTGTCATACTTTTGTAGTGACTCGGCTTCAAATGAAGTTAGTGAACTTGTACGAAACCTCAGAGAGAATGGGTTTAGATGTGTAGGCTACTTGGCTGACATAATATAACGGCCACTCGAATAGCAATATTTTATAGTCACAACTACAATTAATTGGCTTGGTTATCTAGAAGCCTTAATATTCCTAATTATGCCAATAAATCCAACTCTGTTTGAAACTGTTCCTGCTCAACTCATCTGCCTGAACTAATCTTTTTATGCCCAATCACAATCTCTTCTGGTAGAGTTTCAGACTGTATCCTCAGAAATGTCCGCTTGCTGTGTTGCTAAACTTGTACGCTACTTTACCGAACGATATCTATAGCTCAGTAGGTCTATCTCTTTTGGTTCGGGCTGTCATTTTCTTGATTGGATCAAGAATAAGCTGCACTGCTCTACAAATGCTTTCTCGTGGCTCAAGAGAAGTTTGTGATATTCTTACATTGCGCTAATCGCTCATTGGCTAAGTGTTAGCCATGTGTATCAGATTCTTCAGAAGGAAGACTCATTTTTCAAATTGGGGCCCGTAGTTTATAAGACAGCGAATGCTGGCCATCCATGTACAGTATGTAAAATCAACCTTATTACCAAGGCTACTCATAACTGAACCAGATCATGTGATTGTCTTTCTCTTGTCATACCTATAGACTATAACTGTTCAAAGTTAACGCGCTTTT
Source organism: Aporrectodea caliginosa (assembly GCA_020284085.1). Taxonomy (NCBI): domain Eukaryota; kingdom Metazoa; phylum Annelida; class Clitellata; order Crassiclitellata; family Lumbricidae; genus Aporrectodea; species Aporrectodea caliginosa. The sequence continues at coordinate 671,942 of JACEVL010000585.1, forward strand.
TCGGCTGAGGAACAGGATGTTGGAATTTCCTTTCTGTGGTTGTTCGTTCTGTTCTGCTACTTGTGTCGTTTCGTTCTCTACTTACGGGACTTAAACCTCTTTCAGATTGCAAATCCACTATGGGCTGCCTTTCAGTCTTAATGAGCTGATCTTCTGGACAGTGACCTCATTATGACTTTAGTTTTGGTGCGCCATTGGTTGGCGCTTGTGTATTATACATCGACATGATAGAAGGTGCTAATTAACCTAATGATGATGATCACCATGTTTGAATCCGCAGCAAACAATAAAGTGACGAATTGATCCCTTGTTTTAAAAGTTTTGTGCAATACTTGCATGGTAAAAGAAATAATGATATTACATCGTATTCAGAACCGTGTGTGCACAGATTCACAGTAAACTCACTTCCACTATCATTATTGTAGGCGGAAGTTTCAACATTAGGCCTACCTTGTAACGCTGAGTATAGGCCTACCATTCTTCTCTGGTAGTAACCCACGTTGCCTGCATAATTTTTGTTCATAGGGCCTAGATCGCGCGGCCATTTTCAACTTTGAAGTGACTGTTGCAATCAGTGGATGCAAAGATACACAGATTTTACTGGCTCTCCTCTTCTTTTTGTACTTTTCTTCTTGATGACAAATGTAATACCATTATTTGCCATCTCAAAATCCGCAGTCTCTTACAGCTCTGCTGTTAACATATTCCTTCTTTAGTCGTTCGAAGAACACGACGTAACAGTCTGCCACGATATCACATTTTCAATATACGCGTGCAAGAGCGTCAATTGGTTTCAGATCTATGGACGTACCTCATTTTGTGTTCAAACATTCTTTGCAGAATCTGTGGCTACAGAAACTCTGGACTGCGTTTTTCAATGTCACATTGCAAATGCAGCAAAGTTATTTTGCTTTGACTTCGCTGAAGATCTCGATAGGATAACCTTTTGCTGATAAAACTGTAATTCCATAACTTACTTCCATGCGTAGTGTTGAATCTGTTGTAAACAGATAAAGAGATTTTCATAAACAACGTGTTAGAGAAACACCTAGGAACAAACATTCATAGTAAAAGCAGCTGTTTGGAGCAAAAGTATAGTTCAATAATTTTCGCTGCTATTCCTGCGTTGAACTTATTATAACAGGCCTGAATACATCAAACGGTGCTGAAAGAAACATTCTTAAAACTCTTACGTCACATAAGAAAAATGTATCTACACTGTATACAGGGATATAGTTGTAGGCAGTAGGGGAGAGACAGTCCTTCTTTCCCTCCAACATATCGCACCATAAGGCCATACAGAATCAAATCTCAAATGTATGAGGCAAAGGCTTTGCAATATGACAGATCGACAATGTCATGCAGCCATCTTAAAATAATTTCTAAGATAAGGAATGAACCATTTTGAAGCTGCTACTTCGAAGAATGAGAAATAGCTGTGTGTAGTTCAATCAGAGTAGCCTACTTCTTGAAAATGCTCTGTTCCAGCACTTGTGTCGTTAATTTTAACTCATCTATTTGAGTCACACTATCCTGTCATACATGTCGTGACTCGGTAGACCTATCGCTTTGGGTTCGGGCTGTCATTTTCTTGATTAATCCGCCTTAAGAACAAGCTGCAATGTTCTACAGATGTTTTCTCGTGGCTCTAGATAAGTTTGCGATATTCTTGCAATGCGCTAATCGCTCATTGGCTAAGTGCTCGCCATGTAGATCGGATTCTTCAGAATGGAGACTCATCTTTCATATTGGGACCCGTAGTTTATAAGACAGCGAATGCTGGCCATCCTGTCCATCCATGCACAGTATTTAAAATCAGCCCTTATTATCCAAGGTCACAGGCTAATCATAACTGAACCAGGTCATTGGATTATCTTTCTCGAGCTTTTTCGATTGCAGGACCAAGCTGTTGGAATTTCCTTCCTGTGGTTGTTCGTTCTCTTCAGTTGCTTTTGTCGTTTCGTTCTCTACTTAAAGGGCTTACCTTTTCAGATGGCATATCCACCATGGACTGCCTTTCAGTCTTAATGGAATGGTCTTCTGGACTGTGACCTCATTATGACCTTGGTTTTGGTGCGCCATCGGTTGACGCATTGTGCATTAGGCATCGACATGATAGAAGTTGGTAATTTACCTAATGATGATTATTACCTTATACGAATCCTCAGCATGCGATTAAGTGACGAATAGATTACTTTTATTGACAGATTTATGCCATACTTGTATTGTAAAAGCAATTTAAGGGATCTATAAGTAAATAGAAGAAATAACAATTTGCATCGTATTCAGAACAGTGTATGTTCAAATTACAGTAAGCTCACTCATAGTAGGTTACCATTGTTGTAGGCGGATATTTGAACATTACCATGTAACACTGAGTATACCACCCTTCTCTGGTAGTAACCCACTAAGTCTTTGCCTGCATGATTTTTGTTCATCGATCGCTCGACAATTTTTATTTTTTCATCTTTGGAGTGAATTCCTGAAAGCTGTTGTATAATTTATTTAGAACGCATTGTAGTACACATCAGCGCAATTATTACACAGCTGTTGTCAATTCCATACTCAATATTCGACACGGATTCTTAAAGACCGGGTCCTATTGGGGTTCAACCCACCATCCTTTTAAACAGAAATACATGTAGCAAGCCGGCTGTATCATGCTTCAAACATCGTCGATTTTACGTTACATTTCATTTACACTTAGGCCTACTTCTACACTTCAAACGTACCAAAGGATGTGGGGCTTCTGGGTTATTTCCATAGAAACGTGTGAACAAGTGCGCTGCCTTTTCCTTTTTTCCTTTTACACTTGATTATACATTGTGGTCCATCCTCTGCCTTCCAATTACATCTGTTGCAACACAGCCAATTAGTCTCCCTATTTACCGAAGCATCTCGTTCAAACAGACTTCCGCCATCCATCCATCCCAACGTCTCCTGACTTCCGCCATCCATCCATCCCAACGTCTCACCGCTTACAGCGTCCACAACAGCCTGCGGACAAACCATCACGGGAACGACAATGTGACACACCCCGTTGCGTAATTGCACCAAGC
>JACEVL010000585.1:680000-698227 GCA_020284085.1 Aporrectodea caliginosa
ATCAGTCGATGGCAGCAACTAAGCAACGTCGGTATGAAACCAAATTCCAATGCAAGTGGGGTTAAAACTCAGAGGGGGAAATTAAGAGGACACTGAAACAACCTAAAGAGGAAATAAGACGAACAGATGCGTTTTAGTCGAGATCTCTAATGACCCAATACCGTATTATCAGGAGAGCGAACGGAAGAGAGTTTCAGTGTCGGAGGCCAGCAACGGAAAAGACATTCCCCCCCCCCAAACTGTCCTTGTGATCAGTATGGTCAGGGTGGGAGGCATTGGACGTGCATGGTCGAGTAGTTACAGGTCTTGGGAGTGACCAAGAGACGAAAATAGTGACGTTGCATGACATGCAGTACCTTATAGATAATTATTCCGTAATAATTATACTTTTTTCTATGGGTAGCCAGTGTATCGATTTTACGACTGGCGATTTATGTTAATACGGTGGAGTTGAAGTGATGGCTATGGTCAAGGTGTATGGGATTGTTAGATGCCTAATCACGTTTGCTGAGATACGTCAATTTAACGTCTCCAGCTGCAGTGAAGACAGCTGGAGACATTTGAGAGACCGAAGGAAAGTGTCGCCTTATCCTTCCTCTGTCACGAATACGATACCGTGTTGATCTATAAACATCTGCTGTGCTCTCTCTGATCCTCTGGAAACCGGACTCGGACCTCCCTCGGACTACTCTTTTGGACAACCCCTCTTACTAGACGCAGCGCTTGTGAATAAGCTGGTGCCCTGCGCTTGGCTTTCGAGTGGCGCTTTAGAAGTTTGGAGATTACGATTACGATTATAAAATGAATTAATGTGCTCAACGAAGGATATGTAAGAAACAATACAACGCCCAAACTACGATAACCAGGCCCTTTTATTGCATAATTATATCCTAACCATTTCTAGTGCATTACCATTGCAAATCTGATCGACCACCATTTTGTACAAATACAGTTTGAACAGTTTCAAACCCCATAATTTGGTCGATATATTATTAGTTTAAGAGCGCCACAAGGGTGATGTAATCTACCCCTTTTCCCCTCGATCTAAACCCAAATCTAACCATAAGCCATAAATCCGAACCAAAAACCTTCCATGCATGCCATTTCTTCCTCTTCCTGGTGTTAGCCGAACTGCCCGAGCCCCGAACAGGAATCCTTAATAGCGGGATTACATTGGTCAGTTTTTATAGCGCATTTCACGAGCAGATGCACGTGGTCGCGTGATGTCTGCGGATTTCAATTAGTAGCGAGAAAGATACAAAAAATCTGACTAATGAAAATTTACATCGAGCTTCTATGAAAAACTGTACACGCCAGATTTCTGGAGTATCGCCGTAAAATTGTGTAAAAGGCTTTATGCTATCTTCTTTCAAGCTATAAGCTATACTTCCTGGTAATCTGAAATCGATTTCAGGGATAGCCTACTACCTCAGAGGTAGCCTAAAATTTATTTCATATTACCCCTACATTGTTCACATTACCCTTCTCTGATTTAGATAAAACGATTAATTCCTATGTTTATAACTCATGCTATGCCTTTATTGGATAAAACACGTGAAAGGTACAATATAGGCCCCTAGGCACAATATCTGAAAAAAGTAACAGACATTTTAATATAATCAAAACCACTCATACACTAGTTCAAAGTGCATACAATATTTCGTACCCTAACCATTACCCTAACCCTATACCCTAACCCTAAAAGTATTTAGATAAACAAGAATAAATAAAATTTAATGTTTTGAGGGTAACCTGAAGTCGTATACAGGGTTGGATGAAATTGGCCTCAAGCTACCGTTGGGGGTAACTTGAAATCGATGTCATCCTACCCTCCTGCAATCTGAACGCGGTTTCAAGTACCGTGGGGTAAGGTGAAGTAGGGGTAATCTGAAATCACTACCCCGTTGTCTAAATGCCTATAAGGTATCAACTGATGGCGCACAAGAACAAAGCCATAATTATTATCAAGTCAATTCGTAATCGTAATCGTAATCTCCAAACTTATAAAGCGCCACTTGAAAGCCAAGCGCAGGGCACCAGCTTATTACGTAGGTCAGTCCGTAAGACACAGAGGCAGCTTATGGAGAATAAACGATTTTAAAACGGTGAGTCTTAAGTTTGAAACGAAGGTATATGCTCGTATAGCCTATATATATATATGTCATAACCGACTTACCAGACCGAGCAACAAATATTATTGAAACTTAGAGGATGTTTACAGTGATTAAGGCCGACTTACAATGTCCTTGATTCTCAGAGAGGATCTAACATTTCACATTTAAGCAGGAGCGGAGGAAGTGATACAGGATTACGACTACGAGGCCGCCGAATCTAATTATTTCCATAGCTGTGTTATCATAATACCCAAGGCAGCATCAGCCTCCAGTGAAACAATATTAGTATTCGTAATCCGCGGGAGAAGCCCAACCGATATAAAATAGATTAGAGAAACCCAAGTCGGGCTGCGGTGTCTAAGCCAGTTGAAACGGATGAGTGTTAAGCTTAGACTCAAATTACATGTAATAACACTCAGACCTGGACCGTGGATTTCACAGCCTTGGAACAACCACCAAGCGAACGCTCCATCGATGGTTCAACACGTAATCAGAGAATAATTATTCGGAAGAACCTCAATCCACCATATTAACGTGAGACATGGCAGGCGATTGGTTACAGTCCCGCCTATTGCAATGAGAATAGCACAGGTTCGAACCTCCTCTGTTAACTGTGTTTAAAGACGTTAACTGTGTATGGATCTCCAGCAAGTCCGTTACTAACAATTGGTCAGCGCCATCGGTTGATGCTTGGTCATTAGCGCATTAGTCCAAAGCGTATCCTGACTGACGTTTTTGATTTGTTATAACGCCCTTGTAGCGGCATCTGCTGTGTTACGGTGCGGTATAAATTGTCGGTTTCATCATCATCATCATCATCATCATCATCATCATCATCATCATCATCATCATCATCATCATCATCATCATCATCATCATCATCATCATCATCATCATCATCATCATCGTTAGGTAGTGGTGCTTAATAAATAATACTAATATAAATACTACTACTACTATTATTACTACTATTACTACTACTGCTACTATTACTACTACATCTACTACTAATATTATCATCAGTAGTAGAAGTAGTAGTAGTGGTGGTGGTGGTGGTGGTGGTGGTGGTGTGGTGGGTGGGTGGGTGGGTGGTGGTGGTGGTGGTGGTGGTGGTAGTAGTAGTAGTAGTAGTGCAGTAGTAGTAGTAGGAACAACACCACCACCACCAACAACAACGGCGGTACAAATATTAATAATAAGATAAATATAAATAATAATATAAATAATGACAATACTATAAATAACAATAATATACATAATAATAACTGATTCCGCCATCGATGACAATAATAGTAGTCGTGAAAGACATAAAACTTGAAAAAACATAGAAAGTAATTTCGATCTAATCAATTCATAATCACTTAGTTCCTGCGACGAGCATGTAGCAAATAATCCTCGATGCTATATTATAGCTTCACCTGCGCACTATTTAATCAACCCTGGGGGGTTGCTTTTGCGCGGGGAGACTTAGTTAATCAACCATTTGCGGTTTGCTTGTTTTGCGGATAGGGGTTTCTGTGATAGAGGGAAGATGCGGTGATGAGTTGGATTGATGAGAAGGCTTGTCTGTCCTTCTTCGCATTTCGTAATTTGATTCTTCGCTGAGATAGCTTCTTGTCGTCTGCTTAAAAACCCCGGTGGCCAAGAACGCGCGCTTTTGTTCAGCTCGCAAGGTATGCGCCGAGAAGGCCAAACGTTGACTGCAGATTGTAAACGCTACGCACTGTTGCGGATGCAGCAGCTGTATACAGACTGTTACTGTTAATTATAAATAGGTGTCGGGTTTTGTATATAATTATGCTTGACGCTTGTATAGATTTTCACCTGTTGATCTGTTCCTGTGAGCTTATTGTGAGTGCAACAAAGTAATGCTGTGTTGTGTTAAACACCGTGGTCTGCTCTCGCATGTATATGGTAAATGAGCGTATTCAGCATCCACTGTCTGTTGTGGCAGAAAATCATCAGAATATTTCGTATCATACGGACGTTGAATAAGCTTCAACATAAACATAAACTGTCTGGGGCAAAGCATATTCAGCTAGTGATGCACTTTGTTTAAGTGCTAAAAAGGCCGCAGTAATGTCTGGTTAGGCCTATAGGAGACCCTCTTTGTGCTCTATTATAGCACACAACCAACATTTATGATCATTCTGGCTACATCATTGTCTTCCGTTTTTCAGACATTTTTCCTGCGATTTGTATGCCACAGTGACTGTGCTTTATCAAGTAGACAATTTTATGTAAACTCCGATATGACCGCTATGGCAAAATTATTGAATGCTCAACCTGTGCATGAGTTCTAAGAATAGGCCTACATGTGCACCTATATGTCTAGTTTTATGCTCTCTCTTAAACACACGTGTCGTGGATTAGCACAGGTGCACATGATACAGGTGTGTGCTTGGACAATAATGCATCCTTTCAGAATCTTTCAAAGGAACATAAAATAGACTGTTCCAATACATTGCTATTGGTTCGATAGTCCAACCTATATAAACGTCGCGTTTACCGGATAATTATGTCGAGGCTTTTAAAAATGGAGTAGTCTTAGACAGACGGCGAACGTCGTTTGGGGGCAGTTCCGAGAAACTCTGTGGGGGTTGATGGAGAACCAAGGAAACCCTTGGCAGTTTAGACATCCAAATGGCTGAATTATTTGACGGAAACCTTTGAGGCATAACCATACAATACAATACAATTAGACATTTATAACGCGCTTTAACAAGACAAGTCTTGCACGAGAGCGCGCCATGCCATGTATTTCATCTTCAAAGATTTTCACCACTTTTCTAACGAGATTACCGTCTGCCATTAAAGTAATTTTTGAATGTGCGCCGTTGAGAGACTCTTCAAAGGCACTACTAATTATTATAAGGTAGTAATTACAACTGCCTCTTTATAATCATTTCATAAACGAGTACTGGGTTCCAAGTACAACTGAGTACTTTAAAATAGTAATCGAGTATGACTCGAGTACCAGCAGCGATGGGCAAATTGCTCCGAAAATTGTAATTGAATTACAAATTACAAATTACTTTTGGACATGAAATATAATTTCAAATTACAAAATACATTGGAAAATGTAATTGAATTACAAACTATAAATTATAAATTACATAATTTCAAGTAATTTCAATTACGTAATTTCAATTACTGTCCATCCCTGAGTACTAGTACCGGCTACCATATCCGTGCTATAGGCTAGTAAAAATTGACCATCTTCCATTATCCTACTTCATACTTTTGACCAATGCTACATTTAGTTCTAACCAATAATTCTACCAATTTATCACATAATCCATTTGATTAATTGATTAATTGACAATGCATGTTTGTTCGTTTCCAGCCGGCGTCGGTCTTCATATTCGAGAAGCGTTGGGCTGATAAGCTGCACAAACCGAAGAGAAGGGAGATGGCGACTGAGATACTGAGACAGGAAGTGGCACGATTAGTCAAGTTCAAGCATTCCCGTCTTCTCCAGGTCATTCATCCGACGGAGGAGTGCCAGTAAGTCCGCACATATATCATCCTCTACAACAACATCGTATATATGCTGGAAAATCTCCCAAAAGTTTCAGCCCCCAAAAGTCTCTTAATTTCCCCAATATCATTTGCCCTGGAAATTCCACAATATCATCTGCTTCAAAAAAACGTCTTCCGTCTTCTGCTTCAAAGTCATTTGCCCCAAAATAATCACGTGCCCCAAATTTTTAAGATTTGTTAGAGTGGCCAAAAGACAGCTTCTGCTCTTAGTAGACATGTTACTGCTAGTAAACAGTGCATGCAAATGAGTTGGTGATGACAGAGGCAGACTTAATATAAATGCATATATATATATGTATATATACACATTTATATTAAGCCTATATATATATATATGTATATATATATATATATATATATATATATACATATATATATACATATATACGCATATATATATACGCATATATATATTACATATATATAATATATATATATATATGATATTATATATAGACAATATATAAATAATATAATTAAGGCTCTGCCTATTGCTAATCCGCATCCCTCCGAGGATTTCGTCGTGCGCCACCTAGCGGTGCCTCTTGGCCGGATATTACTTCCGGTTTGTTGAACAGCAGTCGTCTCCCGCCGACGCCAACTAATGCTACGTTCCAGTGAGACTGGAGACTGTTGCCTTTAATAGCTGCCTTCTATATATAGACGACGTCTCGTTCTTGTGATATCTTGAAAGGATGATGACAACGAAATTGTGTTTAAAGAAACTGATTGGTTGTGCGATAGTTGTTGTCGTCATTGTCGTCGTTATCGTAATTCAACCCCATTATCGTCACTACTTTTCGTCATCATCATCACGATTACCGTCATCGTCATCATCGTCGTCATCATCATCATCAGCAGCAGCATCAGCATCATCAGCATCAGCATCATCATCATTGTCCACGAGTGGCGGCGGCTGGCGAGAATTCTATTCTATTCTAACCTTTTCGGGCGTGTAGATTAAATGGCATCATCGACCTTCCGCGCTTTAAAATATTTGTAATAGCATGATCTCATATTTATGGAGCGCTTCTCAAGTATAAACTCATCAGCAGGGCTCGCGGGAAAGGCGATTCCAGCTGCTGGTTGGCCCAACATAGGCAGAACTTCTGCATTGAACTGCAGAAAATTCGCATGCGAGGGAAAATCAGAAGTCCATGAACAGCGGACTGAAGGGTGCCGGGACAGAGGAGACTGAAATGCAGAAGTCCCTTAAGTATGATGGAGCCGAGCCGATGAGAAAAAACCCCGCCTAAAGTAGAGAGAGAGAGAGAGAGAGAGAGAGAGAGACAGACAGACAGACAGACAGACAGACAGACAGACAGACAGAGACAGAGAGACAGAGAGCAGAGAGAGACAGAGACAGAGAGAGACAGGAGCAGAGACAGAGAGAGACAGACAGACAGACAGACAGACAGACAGACAGAGACAGACAGAGAGACAAGACACAGAGACAGACAGAGAGACAGATAGACAGAGAGACAGACACAGAGACAGACACAGACACAGAGACAGACACAGACAGACAGACACAGACAGAGAGACAGATAGACAGAGAGACAGACACAGACACAGAGACAGACACAGAGACAGACACAGACACAGAGACAGACAGACAGACAGAGAGACAGAGACAGAGAAGCCAAAGAAGGGCAGTGTCGGTAATGCATGCAAAGGATTACCCTGGACGCTCCGGGAGGATAGAGTGATCCACAGTATCAAAAGCGGCGCCTACACCGCAGTAAATGACGAGAAGTAATACTAACAACATGCATTCTGTCCTCAATTTACCACCAGTGCTTGTTTCTCCACCCAGCCCACCAACCCATCTCAGTTCTTCGTCTGTCACGCAACTGATCAAAACAATTCACCACCTTTACCTAAAGTTCACCTCAAAACACGCCTCCGCCACGTGTATCCATCTGTATATTTGTATAGCGCCTTTAAATAACTGCTGTCTGCAAATAATTGCGTGACGGTTAAGCCGTTGGCTTATTCATGCCTATTATACCCAAATCTCGACGAAACGAGCTGCCAACCGTCCTTGTGAGCTGTCGCTTTTTTGCCCACCCTGTACATCACAACACGCCCACAAGAAATTGCAGGTTGTTATTATAAAGGCGTCGCTTCCATCTCTGCAGCTCACAGTAACCGATAGTTCTGCACGCAATCTCAAAAATAGCGCTATATGAAGGCAGGAACACAGTCGCCTTTTCGACGGGTGAAAAAATAGATTTCTAGATCAGTTTTATTTGAAGGACTATGTTTTTTGTTTTGCAGTTTTGACTGATATTATGATTCATATTGTCGTAATTATAACGACAATTGTTGTTGTTGTTGTTGTTGCTGTTGTTTTTGTTGTTGTTGTTGTTGTTGTTATTATTATTATTATTATTATTATTATTATTATTATTATTATTATTATTATTATTATTATTATTATTATTATTATTATTAACATATTTTCTGTTTCTACAACTTCTACTACTGGTACTGCTGCTGCTGCTACTACTACTACTTATACTATCACTACTATCACTAAGCTTACTATCACTACTACTATACCACCCCTACCACCCTCACCACTGCTACCACTACCATCGCTATTACTACATCCACAGCCACCACGAATACTACAACAACTACATCATCATCGCCATCATCACCATCAAGTGTTTCCTCATTAAATGTAATTAATTTCTGATTTTTTTAGCGCCTATTTCTGTCGTTCTGGCCTCACCCCGATAAACAAATCTAATTTGCCAAAGGTTCGTCCGTCTGAAATATTCATGATTCGCAAACGTCGATTAAAACAGGAACATGTTGCCATAGGAACCACCTTCAACGGAAGATCAGCGCCGACATTCGACAATGTTTGACAATGAGAAAGAGGATACGATATGTCTAATAATGCTCGAGCACTTTTGGTAGCACTGGAAAATCTCCAGTGCGCTGGACACAATTTGTCTAGTGCTCGAACACTGTGGGTATTTCCGTCTGCCTGCTTGTAGGCCTGTGCGTATGTGTATGTGTCTGTTTGTCTGTCTATCCGTCTGTTTGTCTGACTTCTTCTGTGTATCTGTCTTCACAGTTGTCCTCCTACCCAGTCGCTCCATGGACTTCAGTTATACAAGATTCGTTATCATCTTAGTTTTTAACCAAACTAGACTAGTTTGGATAAAAAATTAAAAGGTGAAAAATCATAGCCATTAATTGTAATAATTTTGTTGTTGTCTTGTCTAGTTTAACTAGTCAAGACAACAACAAAATTTAAAGTGTATAAAAACTTTGAAATTTTTAGCGGTTTTGTTTTTGAAACAAACGTTCAGATATAGCTGAAAACGGGAACACAGAAAGCTAACAACAGGCGTAATAGGGCCTATCATGTCAATATTGTCAAATGCTTCGAAAAGCGCTTGCGGCTATTGTGAACCGCGCCAAGCCCTCTGATCGCGGCACCAGGGGCCCCGGAGTGACGAATCGGTTGCTTTCGACATCGTTAGTCCCCCGTGTCAACAATTTGCCCCCCTGCAAAAATTTCTTGCGGGCGCCCATGAGGACAGCATCGCTTTTCCCCTCTGCGCTTGCGTAGCCGAGTCTCTCTCCCACGTCCTCTCGACGTCATCGCGAACGACAATTTCGCGCTAAGCCGGAAGTAGGCGAATGTGCGGCTATATTCATCACTGCAGGAGACGAACACATCGTGTGCCGCATCATATTAAGGCTCTATTTAAGCGCATTGATGCAGTGTGATTTTCGTTAACGATAACGATAACGAAAATGTTCGTTAACGAAAATAAAATGACTTCGTTAACGATAACTATAACTATAACTAAAAAATATCATTAACTATAACTATAACTATAACGAAAATAACACTAACGAAAATTCATCTTTATTTTCGTTAATACAAAAAATAAAAATAGGAAGTGCAATATGGACGATTCGACATAAATGAGAACGAAAAATGCGAAATTTTTATTGTGAAATTTGTCAGTTACTTTGGAAACTCGTGTATTCATGAAGCTGACTGTACCCATGCTTCAAAGGTTTTCATAGCTCTGAGTAAATTGTGAAACAGCGTATTAATACGCACAATTTTGCTTATAGACTTAATTATTGTAACTAAGTAGTAACTAAAATTAACTAAAATAAAAATCCATTAACTATAACTATAACTATAACTAAAAATAATACTAACTATAACTATAACTATAACTAAAATAAAAATCATTAACTATAACTATAACTATAACTAAAATAAAATCTGTAAGGAAAATCACACTGCATTGATGTGGGCTTAATGCGGGTCTTTATCAACGAAGTAATACAAGAACTGTTCTGGATAGAGTGGAGCCTATTAAATGAGTAGTTGATGTACATTACCAGCGTTGCCACGCCAGCTGCGCTTTACTGCAAGTTCAAGGTTACATTTAAAGGAAATCAACTACCTATGCCATTCGCCCACGGTCTCATAACAGGGTCCTGACTCTTATCGACAATAATATGAGGAAAACATTTGTAGGAAGAATGCTGTACTCATATTGATTTTGTATTTTGTCCTATGATGTTTGTACACCGGAGTGTGGCTCTCCTGCAACCGGTTTAATAAAGAATATACTTACTCACTAACATTTTAGAACTAGGTAACTTCCAGTGGTGTTTGATGAGCCCTGGCAGCCGTTAATTCTCAGAAAGATCTTAAGACACAGTCCAATTTTCGTCAACAACCAGTTTCAAGAGACGCGTGCGCATTGCTATAATTTAACTGCAACTTACTCCGCGCAGTGTGGTTATTCTTGATTCTGCGCGATGTCACTTTGCACGAGAGGGCCTCAAGCACTGGGCGGCGACAGTTATTTTGAACTTCCTTTCCCTTCTGTCGTTCATCTATCATCAGAACGATACTTGCTCCCGGAAACTGACTCCAATTTTCTTGCTGACGCTGGTTCCTTGTTTTCAGCCGAGATATTCATGAAAGAACGATGGAACGAGTTCGCTCTCTGAAACGACCTTTACATAGACCTAGTTTTGTGTAGAGGCAATGATTAGATTTGGGGTCATGGCTTTGGGGTTACGATAGAGGTCGAAGGATATATTTAAAGGTTTCTGTTTTTACGAATCTAGTCATATTTAGTGAACGCTGATCAAGCACCATAATTATGTAAGTAGCTTGTTACTGACGATGCTATATAAATTGTTGTAATTACAATAACAATCACCTTCATTCATTAACTGTTTCAGTCATACAACAAAGTAGCGCTTCTTAGCTAATGAAGTCATAATTATAGGCCATTACATTATCCAAAAATAGAATGAATCTTGATCCTGATTTAGCTAAGTTTTTCATAGAAACAGATAAATACAAGCTGGTTCAAAAACTGGATTGACGTCTACTCAGGTGCTATAGTGACTTTTGTTTTCCGTTGCTATAGCGACAGTCTGGCCTTCGCTTCAGAACCGGTATTCGCCAGTTTGGCGAATCTCCTTGGAAACCACGAGAAATTGCCAAGCATTATCCCTCCTGAAATCAAGGTACCAATCAATCAATCAGTCAATCAATCGTTCAATTGATTGGTCGATGAATCAATCAATCAATCAATCATTCAATAATAATAATAATAATAATAATAATAATAATAATAATAATAATAATAATAATAATAATAATAATAATAATAATAATAATAATAATAATAAATACTTTGCGGATGAACTTGACTTCAGAAACAACATTTCTAACCCTTAACATAATTTCTTCATTCCTGATAATCATTCTACAGTAATATGGAGTAACAAACTAGTATTAGTGGTACTATAATATTTATTTTAAAGATAATACGTTTACTTTTCAGGAGAACAATTTTCTCGACATCGAACTCAAATACGGACTCCTACAGGTGAGACGTTTTGCAGGTCTAAGAAGCAGCGCAGTGGATCAAAAGGACGAACTATCACAAAACAGGATTTTCTTAAATACACCGTAGGCGAAAAATTAATACCTGCTGCTGCTAAAAAAAACTAGCATTGTGCATTAATGCTGTGGTTCTTAATTATAAAACTGACGAGGAAATAATGTAAAATTGCGTAGGCGTTGAGAGTGCGTTCTTTTAATTGGCACGCTGTGTAGTGTGGATGGGGGGATTGAAGCAGACTTTCTTTAAAGACGCGACTTCTTAAAAATGACAGTGATCTGTTTCTTGGTAAGTCGCTGTCGACTAAGAACACAGAGTGATCGGCACCTTTGAAGTTCCCACCACCTAGGCAATTACTTATAGAAAGACTTATAGCGTGAGAGCAGGAAGAAGGCTGGTTTTTTGGAACATAAAATCCATCCGTCCGTCCGTCCGTCTGTCTGTCTGTCCGTCCGTCCGTCCATCCATAATGATGACGTATCGGTCCTTATATAGTCATCATATCATCATCATCATCATCATCATCATCATCATCATCATCATCATCATCATCATCATCAAGTTCACCATCAACAACAACAACAACAACAAAAACAACAATATCGACAACGACAACAGCAACAAAAAAACATCATCATCATCATCAACAGTAGCAAAAACAACAACAGCAACAACAACAACGATAACAAAAACAGCTGCAACAACATCATCATCATCACTTCAGCATCATTGTCGTCGTCACCACCATCATCACCATCATCACCACCGCCACCACCACCACCATCGTCATCATTACAATCATCCTCAGCATTATCATTTACCGCTTGTCAGTGAATATGCTACCTTTACCTTTGTTGTGTTACCTGTGTCCAGGTGACTAATGCCCTGTCCTACCTTCACAATTCGCAGCGCATTGTCCATGGCAACCTCTGTCCACAGAGTATCCTCCTGACGAGAACAGGGATGTGGAAACTGGCTGGACTCGGATTCTCTGTCTCAGCAACACATTCCAAGACGAAGGTATACGACGAGTTCAATGACAATTACGACGACGATTATGACGACGATAATTATCATCATTATGATGACGACTAAAAGACAACGACAATTATCATCATTATGATGATGATTTGACAATTATCGTCGTCATTATGATTAGGGTTACAATCGTCAGCATATTCATGATGACAATAACTTCTATGTCTCTCTCTCTGTCGTTCTTTTTTGTCTTCCTGGGTCTGTTTCTGTATCTCTGCGTCCCTGTCTATCTGTCTCCTCGTCTTCATCTTTCTGTTCTATGTCTGCTGTATACATGACATACGTGGAGTTCACTGTCCTCCTATTATCTTCAGGGCCGGTGTCACGAAATAGAGTATCCCCCATACACGAGTATCCCCCTTAGCGAAATGGAGTATTCGGTTTAGTTTGCATTTTTGGCGGTTTCTAAGTGTATTCAGTCGTACTGTTTGGATTTATTGTACACATAAAATATTTTAAGTTGCGTATCTTTGGTTTGGGTGTCGACCTGAAATTAATTTACTTCGTTTTTGATGATTTTGACTGGATTGTCGTCGAGGCTATCGTGATGCGTATACCGATGGGGATAGAATGGTTTATCCCCCGGATACTCTAAACCGGTTTATTCCATCCGGGGGATATATTCATACATCCCCCCGGATAGTCTTAGGACGGATACTCTATTTCGTGATACCGGCTTTAAGTACAGGCGATATAAGCAGCTGCGTAGAGCGGCATTTTCAAGGGGCGGGAAATTCCGGCAAAATACACGATGGTCACTTCAGTCAAAAAGAGGTCATTTACTGTATGAGTAAGAGGCGGCGTTTTTGCCCTTGCCTATTACAGTATAGCACAAAACTGTCAGAATTATTATACAGTCTGCTGGTAGGCTATCTGTCGTTGAGTGTGCTTCTCGCGCTCTCTGTTTTCTTTATCTATCTGTCTACTTATCTGGGTGAGGTAGTGTCACGACTAGGCCTATCTTCACACTTCTACGCTGATGATACACAGTTGTATACATCAGGTCCAGGCTCGGAAGTTCTTCGGCTACAGCGGCAAATGGAGCTTGGAGTAGAGGAATTGGCAAGTTGGATGAGGTCGAACCGTCTGTTACTAAACCCTCATAAGACAGACTTCCTCTGGTGCGCGACGCGCAGACGATATGATCAGCTGATCGAGTGTGGTGCCTCTGGAGATCTGCGGTGAACGACTGCGGCCCAAGGGAATTGTTCGTGACCTCGGTGCTATGCTTGAAGCCGACCTGTCGATGACGTGCCATGTAAGACAGATGGTGAGCAAATGCTTCCGTCAGTTGAGGCTAATCAGGAGCTGCATCCGATCACTACCTTTCGAGGCAGCAAAAACGGCGGTCGTCTGTTTTGTCACCACTCAGGTCGACCGCTGCAATAGCCTACTGGCGGGGGCACCCAAACACCTCCTGGATCGACTTCAATCGGTGCTGAATTCGGCAGCAAAGCTAGTATGCAATCGTAGAAAATACGATCATGTAACACCATTGCTCCGTGATGTGTTGCATTGGCTTCCGGTGCGGTACCGGATAGAACATAAACTTGCACTACTTGTGTACAAGTCCCTGCATGGTGCGGCGCCGGGGTACCTTGCAGAATATTGTGTGAGTGTGTCGTCGACCAGAGCCGGACCTTCTTTGAGATCTGAGGCGAAGGGCGATCTGCAGGTGCGGAAATCAAGAACAGGCTTTGGTGATCGTGCCTTTTCCGTGGCTGGACCCAGGTGCTGGAATAGCATTCCACCATCAATACGAGCTGCACCTACTACGGAGTCATTCAAGTCCAGGCTCAAGACATATTACTTTGGAAAAGCGTATCTCTGATTCAGTGTTGAATTTGTTAAAGCGCCCTTGTAACGGCATGTGCCGTGTTACGGCGCTGTAGAAATTGTCGTAGTCATTCATTCATTCATTCATTCATCTATCTGTCTGTCTGTTTGAATTCCTGTCTGTCAGTTTGTCCGTCTGCTCTTCTTTCCATGTATCCGCCTGCCTGTTTTTCCTCTGCCTGCTTCTAGGTCTGCGTGTATGTGTCTCTTTGCTTGTCTGTTTGTTTGACTTCTTCTGTGTATCTTTCGTTCCAGCTGTCCTCCTACCCAGTCGCCCCATGGACACCAAAGCTTCCTAAACTGGCTCAGCCGGAACTCGACTACTTGGCCCCTGAGGTCCAGCTGGAAACGGTCAGCCTTGCCACTCCTGCCAGTGACCTCTACTCGCTCGGACTGTTGGCCTTCGCCCTCTATAATAACGGAAGGTCACTCGTTCTGGCTGGACACAACCTTCAGAACTATGTCAGATGCATCGAACAAGTATGTTTGTTAATTTATTAATAAATTTATTCAGTTTATTGTTAGTCGATTGATTGAATGAGCGACTGATTCATTCACTAACTCATTATTTTCATTAATGAATGATGAATGAATCGAATGAATGAATGAATGAATGAATGAATTAATTAATTAATTAATTCATTCATTCATTCATTCATTCATTCATTCCTTGTTATTAGTTAATTAGTTAGTTAGTTAATTAATTAATTAATTAATTCATTCATTCATTGTTATTAGTTAATTAGTTAGTTAATTAATTAATTCATTCATTCATTGTTATTAGTTAATTAGTTAGTTAATTAATTAATTCATTCATTCATTAGTTCGTTAATTCATTCGTTAATTCATTCGTTAATTTATGTTAATTCATTCATTCATTAATTCATTAATTTTAATTCATTCATTCATTAATGACACTATAATCGTCTGTGTGTTGTATGGTAGCTGCCGGAGTTATTTACGGAGCTGCGTCACTGTCTGCCTGATTTACTCATCGATCCCGTTCAGAAGATGATCGATCGTCAAGTCCATCTACGACCAACGGCTCAACTATTTGCACTGGTCAGTCGTAAAAGCAACTAATCCTAGTTCTGGTCAATAATAAACGTAAATGTAACCTTAGCTCTGTTCAGTAGTACACGTAACTTTAATCTTAGTACTGGTCAGTCGTATTGTAATTACATGTGAATTAGTACTGGTTGTAAAAGTAAATGCAATAATAATTATAGTAATCTTAAAACTTGTGATTTCTGTTGCGCCAGTGTCATATAGTGCACAATACTTCAGTCGATTTTTAAAACATACCTGTAGTGTAGCCAGAAAAGCCCACTTTTACCTATTATTAACAGTTATTGTTAAGCATTTGTTAGGATACCTGTTAGAGATTAACATTGGCGTATTTAGGGGTGGGAATTACGGGTTCAACCCCCACCCCAACTAAATAATGCCGATCATTTAAAAAATTATTTTTTAAGTGCGACCACGCCGATTGGAAAGAACCTCCTTAATTTGTTTCCGGCTACGCCATTGGATACTAACCATTATTACATTTTTTTAAAGTTACCTGTTGTTATCTGTTTTCAGCTGTTTTAGATACCTTACATAGCTTAGAAAGGCGCCTGTTATTAGATAAGTTAGTAAATTACGTAGGAAGGCAATCTGTTATTTGAAAGTGACCTTTTGTCATCTGTTGTCACCTGTTGTTACCTGTTGTCTTTGTTGTTGTTGCTTAGCTACCGTTCTTCGATGATCCCGTTGTGCACTGCATGCAGAGTCTGGATGCCCTCGAGTCAACGGATCTATCGCAGAAATGTGATTTCTTCAACCGCCTCACATCAAGCATCACTCTCATCCCCACGGTAACTGTCCACTAATAATACTATGTCTATATATCTCTATCCCTCTCCTGCATCCTCTCTCTCCGGCTCTCTCTCTCTGTGTCTGTCTCTGTCTCTTTATGTGTCTTACTTTGTATCTCTGTCTGTCTGTCTGTCTGTCTGTCTGTCTCTGTCTCTGTCTCTGTCTCTGTCTGTCTGTCTGTCTCTGTCTCTGTCTGTCTGTCTGTCTGTCTGTCTCTGTCTCATGTCTCTGTCTCTGTCTCTGTCTCTCATCTCTGTCTGTCTCTGTCTGTCTGTCTGTCTGCAATACATGCAATCTGTCTGTCTGTCTGTCTGTCTGTCTGTCTGTCTGTCTCTGTCTGTCTGTCTCTCTCTGTCTCTCTCTCTCTCTCTGCCTATCTCTCTCTATGTCACCATAAGAATCGAAGCAATTACTTGTATGCATTTGAACATTCATTTAGCGCCAGTTAAGAACCTCACCAGCTTGTCTTTAGGCGCCGCTATATAAATCCTGTTACAGAGGCTGTTGCAGAGGTCCGTGTTACCGATGCTGACTGATCAGCTGCAGCATCCAGAGATGTTTCTCTTCGTCCTTCCGTCTCTCGTGTCTCTCGTCCGCAACACAGGATTCGAAGACTACAGGAACCACGTCCAGCCGTACGTTGCCAGGGTCTTCCAGCTGGACATACCGATCCAGGTCAGGAAGTATGGTGATACATAGGGAGGGATGGAGATGGAAGGATGGAGGAAAGGACAGGAAGGAAGAAAGGGAGAGGACTGAGAGGAAGAGAGTTGGAGGAAAAACACGAGGAAGGGTTGGTGGATGCATGTACATTTATTTACCCACCTGCCTATACTAGATGGGTAACTAATCGATTAGATTCTAATTGACTAGCTAATCAATTAGACAAACAGCCAATTCTTATTCTAATCGATTAGCCAATTTCATTAGCTGATTCTAATTCTGCTGTAATTGATTAGCAATTTAACTAACCGATTAGACATTTTTAGACAAACGGCTAATTATCATTCTAATCGATTAGCTACAAGATTTTGCTAATTCTAATTCTAATCGATTTGCAGATTTCAGTAGCTAATTCTAATTCTAATTGACTAGCAATTTAACTAATTGATTAGCCATTTTTAGACAAAAGCTCATTCTAATTCTAATCGATTAGCAATTTAACTAATCGTGCCCGTCTCTGCTACCTATGGCTATCTGCTATCTTCCCATCTTAACAAATACATTGAACCATCCATCGATCGAATCATCATCCATGGATTCATGGAACCAACCGTACCTCGATCCATCCATCGATCCATCTATGCATCAATTCCTCCGAACGTACATTCATCTTTCTCTTGCAGGCGACGATCTATCTCCTCGAAAAGCTGGACGTCATCCTGGGCAAGGCGAGCGAGGACGACATCCGATCTGACATCCTGCCACTCCTCTTCAGCACCCTCGAATCCAGCTCAATCCACGCGCAGGAGGCGGCCATCGCGGCCTTCAGTACGATCCAGAGATATCTCGACGAAGATGTCGTTCGAAGACTGGTTCTACCCAAGGTCAAGGTCCTCTTCCAGAGGTCAACGGACGTCAGGGTAAGCAACACATCTGCCTCTTGCGCCTCTTCCTCCTCCATTTTTCTTCTTCTTCTTCTTCCTGCTCCTGTGTTGCATCATCGTTTCGTGTATTTTTGCCTTTGTATCTTTGCTATTTCTCTGCTTCACTATCATCATCATCATCATCATCATCATCATCATCATCATCATCATCATCATCATCATCATCACTCATTTCATTTCATCATCATCATCATCATCATCATCATCATCATCATCATCATCATCATCATCATCATCTACCATGATTTGTAATCATCCTGCGTACTTGTCAGTTTGAAACATTATCATTATTTTTATTGGTATTATTATCATTG